>CASGGR010000026.1:292743-302743 GCA_949318235.1 Ecdyonurus torrentis | reverse complement strand
TGAGCGACCGGTCACTTGGTCGATCGCCGGCAGAGAGCCCGGTGGTTTGAAAGCTCTCGCCACGGGCGACCGACCATCGAGGTCGCTCATACCTTTCCCCTTATAAAACACCTATCTGAAAAACACCCACCGTAGAAGTCCGCTTTGTGGGTCGCTCGGCGGCGAACGTGGGTGCGTTCGCCGGCATCTCTGTTTTTCGACTTGTCGGACTTGAGAAAATGCGTTCCGTCGTGCAGGACAATCGGGAAACATACAGAATCGCGATTATTGTTCTGCACGACGGAGGCTTTTCGTCGATGTTGGAGGATTGGCCGCTCGCCGATCTCCCGACTGCCCGATCTCCCGATTGCCCGATCTCCTGATTGCCCGATCGGGTGTTTTCTCGGATCGAGCAACCTCCCGGGGAAGGTCCACCGCGGTACCTTTCCCCCTTATAGTATACCATAACGTACGACACCCACCTTAGAAGTCCGCTTTGCGGGTCACTCGGCGGCGAACGTGGGTGCGATCGCCGTCTTCGCTGTTTTCCTACGTCTCGGACTCCCGAAAATGCGTTCCGTCGTGCAAGACAATCGGGAAACATACAGATTCGCGAATATTGTTCTGCACGACGGAGTCATATTCTCCGATGTTCGAGCATCTGAGGCTCACCGATCTCCCGGTTGGCCTGTCTGCACGCTGCCCGATCTCCCGATTGCCCGATCGGATGTTTTCTCAGATCGAGCGTCCTCCCGGGGAAGGTCCACCGCGGTACCTTCCCCCTTATAGTATACCTTAACGTACGACACCCACCGTAGAAGTCCGCTTCGAGTGTCACTTAGCGGTGATCGCGGCCGCAACAGCCGACATCGCTGTTTTTCGCCGTCTCGGACTTCGGAAAATGCGTTCCGTCGTGCAAGACAATCGGGAAACATACAAATTCGCGATTATTGTTCTGCACGACGGAGACGCTTTTTTCGATCTCCGAGAGTTGGAAAATCACCGATGTCGGCACTCGCGTATGCGTCAGCCGGTCGCTGACACTCCGTGCGGACTTCTACGGTGGGTGTTTTTCAGAAAGGCATCTAGTAAGGGAAGGTCCACCGGTCACCTTCCCCCTTACAGTATACCTTGAGGTACGACACCCACCGTAGAAGTCCGCTTCGAGTGTCACTTGCCGGTGATCGCGGCTGCAACAGCCGACATCGCTGTTTTCTCGTGAGTCGGACTCCCGAAAAAACGTTCCGTCGTGCAAGACAATCGGGAAACATACAAAATAGCGAAAATTGTTCTGCACGACGGGCCGTCGTGCAAAACAACGGCTTCGAAACAAAAGTTTGACAAGTCTGCAGTGTCGACCTATACCCAGTAGTGATACCAGGTGGACCTTGTGGGGTTGTCAGCTAAAGAAAAAAAGTCGATTGTTCTGCACGACGAGAAATTCCGTCGTGCAGAACAATCACTATATTGCCAAAATCGCCCGTCGTGCAAAACAATCGACATCTCCCGTCGTGCAGAACATTTTTCAAAAGTTCTGCACGATGGAAATTTTCCGTCGTGCAGAACTTTTTAAAATTGTTCTGTACGACGGGATTTGTCGATTGTCTTGCACGACGGAGATTTTTTTATGTTTCCCGATTGTCTTGCACGATGGAAATTTCCGTCGTGCAGAACTTTTCAAAATTGTTCTGTACGACGGGATTTGTCGATTGTCTTGCACGACGGAGAATTTTTTATGTTTCCCGATTGTCTTGCACGATGGAAATTTCCGTCGTGCAGAACTTTTCAAAATTGTTCTGTACGACGGGATTTGTCGATTGTCTTGCACGACGGAGATTTTTTTATGTTTCCCGATTGTCTTGCACGATGGAAATTTCCGTCGTGCAGAACTTTTCAAAATTGTTCTATACGACGGGATTTGTCGATTGTCTTGCACGACGGAGAATTTTTTATGTTTCCCGATTGTCTTGCACGATGGAAATTTCCGTCGTGCAGAACTTTTCAAAATTGTTCTATACGACGGGATTTGTCGATTGTCTTGCACGACGGAGGATTTTTTATGTTTCCCGATTGTCTTGCACGATGGAAATTTTCCGTCGTGCAGAACTTTTCAAAATTGTTCTGTACGACGGGATTTGTCGATTGTCTTGCACGACGGAGAATTTTTTATGTTTCCCGATTGTCTCGCACGATGGAAATTTTCCGTCGTGCAGAACTTTTCAAAATTGTTCTATACGACGGGATTTGTCGATTGTTTTGCACGACGGGCGATTTTGAATGTTTCTCGATTGTCTTGCACGACGGAAATTTCCGTCGTGCAGAACTTTTCAAAATTGATCTGCACGACGGAAATGGTCGATTGTTCTGCACGACGGGCGATTTTGAATGTTTCCCGATTGTCTTGCACGACGGAAATTTCCGTCGTGCAGAACTTTTTAAAATTGTTCTGCACGACGGAAAGTTTCGATTGTTTTGCACGACGGGCGATTTTGTATGTTTCCCGATTGTCTTGCACGACGGGCGAATTTGTATGTTTCCCTATTGTTCTGCACGACGGAGTGTTTTTTTCAAAGTCCGACATCTGCAAAAACGGCGATGTCGGGGAACGCGGCAGCATCTGCCGGTTACGGTCCGACAAAGCGGACTTCTACGGTGGGTGTTTTACGTTAAGGTATACTATAAGGGGGAACGTGTCGGGCGGCGATGGCCGGTCTCGACGGAGGTTCGCGGTGCTCGCCGAGAGGAACGCAGAAACGCATTCCCCGGCCACCGCGGCCACGTTCCCCGCGACGTGACGCCTCGTTCGCACTTTTTCGGGGTTTTACCGCGATGCAGGGCTTTCTTGCTCGCGGTCGCCGCCGATATCGAGCGAGGGTCTAGGCGAGAGACGGAGGCTCGGTGTCGGGTGACGGGGCGAAAGCACCGACCCTCTCGACGCCGGCCGCAGCCGTCACGGCAGCCGGGAAAAGCAGAGTATCGCCTATCGCGGAATTGTTCTGCACGATGGGCGAATCTGTATGTTTCCCGATTGTTCTGCACGACGGAGCGCATTTTTGGAAGTGCGAGAGCTGCAAAAACAGCAATGTCCGCGAACACGGCCGCATCTGCCGGTAACAGACGCTCGTTGCGGACTTCTACGGTGGGTGTTTTTCATTTAGGCATTCTTTAAGGGGGAACCCATCGGAGAGGGCGATGAGAGTTCCCCGCGAAGACGCATGGGAGTGACTCCCGTTCGCGTGCGCGCGAGCGGGAGGGCCGTCTTCAGTCCCTTGCAGGCGGAGGGTCCCCAAAAAGGGGGTTCCCAAACAAACCGCCGGATCGGAACTTGAGGCACTCCGAGCTCGGGGCTGATGGTCGGGAGGAGCTAGCAGCAACTCCTCATCCACTACGCCGACCATCGCGGGACAGTACTCCGGAACCTAAGGCATTCCGGGAGGTCCTCCAAACCTCGGTACGCCGCAATACAGCCAAAAATATCAATGCTCCCGCACACCGTCAAAGGTGAGTCCAACCAGCATCGTGCATGCGTGCGCGAGAGGCTCACGGCGGTGTGCACCCCGTCAAAAAGAGGTGAGCCCAACCAGCATCGTGCATGCGTGCGCGAGAGGCCACTCGACGGGTTTCTACGCAATAAAAAAAAACCCTCAAGCATTCCGACGGAAACGTGTGTGCCCACACAGCATCGTGCATGCGTGCGCGAGAGGCAAAAACACACGGCGGATTGTAACTAGAACGCAAATAAGGGGAGCCACGAGCGCAGAAGCCACACTGTCCGCCGCATCCTCTTTCGTCGGGGACGAAAACCAAAAACACAAAACTGGCAAAAAAAAAACTAGAACGCAAATAAAGGGGAGCCACGAGCGCAGAAGCCACACTGTCCGCCGCATCCTCTTTCGTCGGGGACGAAAACCAAAAACACAAAACTGGCAAAAACCTAGAACGCACGGGAAGCGGCGAGCGCAGAAGCCAAACTGTCCGCCATGCATCCTCTTCGTCGAAGGGACGAAAAAAACACAAAACTGGCAAGGTGAGGCGCGGATTCAGAAGCCGTGTGACCCGCGTCCCACCCTAATCTAAACCCTCCCTTCGGGCGGTGGCAGTACCCTCCGTTCGTTGGGAAACGGCATCACCACAGCTGCCGCGGACGCTCCCTTCGGGGAAAGCGTGCCTTATGCGGCCCTCTCCGCTAGCTCGGAGAAGCGACTTGAATAAGGTCGGGGCGAGCCGTCTGACGCACGTACGATCCTGAACGGTCCACCGTTTCGGAAAGGAAACGCGTTTTGCGATTCGCTCGAACACAAAAGCGGTCTCTTCGGTCGATACTTGGGGAGGTGTCGACCGTCGGAGGTCGTTTCTTCTGAAAGTTGTCCAAAAGTAACGCGCTGGTTCGGCTCACGCCGGCCACGCGATACCCAGTAGATGCTCTCGAAGAAAAATCTTTGCGGGAGTCTAAACGTGCCCTCACGATGAAGTAGTTGTGCGAGCGAGAGATGTCGGTTGGTCTGTTACTCTTCTCCGATCAGTAGCGGGGTTCGAAATTCACGACGACGTGGGAGTTGGGGAGAAAAAACGAGCGTCGGCGTGGGGTTTCCGTGGTTCTCACGGGAGCTTGCGCGTCGTCGGTTTAAAAACTGTTTTTCTCTTGCGTTCTCTGATACGTCGCGTGATGCGAAGTAGTGCCCCGCGAAAGCAGGAGAGAGCGCCATTCTTGTCTCTCGCGGACCAATCATCTTCTTGTTGAAAGGCCATCTCCCTGGTTGATCCTGCCAGTAGTCATATGCTTGTCTCAAAGATTAAGCCATGCATGTCTCAGTGCAAGCCACATTAAGGTGAAACCGCGAATGGCTCATTAAATCAGTTATGGTTCCTTGGATCTCACTTATCCTACTTGGATAACTGTGGTAATTCTAGAGCTAATACATGCAACCAGAGCCGTGCCCAGAAATGGGCACGGCGCACTTATTAGATCAAAACCAATCGGTCGGGCTCGCCCTTCCGTAGTTTTGGTGACTCTGGATAACACCACAGCTGATCGCACGGCCTTTGTGCCGGCGACGTATCCTTCGAATGTCTGCCTTATCAACTGTCGATGGTAGGTTCTACGCTTACCATGGTTGTAACGGGTAACGGGGAATCAGGGTTCGATTCCGGAGAGGGAGCCTGAGAAACGGCTACCACATCCAAGGAAGGCAGCAGGCGCGCAAATTACCCACTCCCGGCACGGGGAGGTAGTGACGAAAAATAACGATACGGGACTCATCCGAGGCCCCGTAATCGGAATGAGAACACTTTAAATCTTTTAACAAGTACCTAATGGAGGGCAAGTCTGGTGCCAGCAGCCGCGGTAATTCCAGCTCCATTGGCGTATATTAAAGTTGTTGCGGTTAAAAAGCTCGTAGTTGGATCTGTGTATCGGACGGTCGGTTCGCCGCTCGCGGTGTTTGACTGACCGGTCCGGACGTCATGCCGGTGGGGCTTCGGCGCAAGTCGGAGCTCCGTAATTAACCCTCCGCGCTGCTCTTAACCGAGTGGTTCGGTGGGCCGGCACGTTTACTTTGAACAAATTTGAGTGCTCAAAGCAGGCCTTATGTTGCCTGAAAACTGTGTGCATGGAATAATGGAATAGGACCTTGGTTCTATTTTGTTGGCTTTCTGAACTTGAGGTAATGATTAACAGGGACAGACGGGGGCATTCGTATTGCGACGTTAGAGGTGAAATTCTTGGATCGTCGCAAGACGGACCGATGCGAAAGCGTTTGCCAAGAATGTTTTCGCTAATCAAGAACGAAAGTTAGAGGTTCGAAGGCGATTAGATACCGCCCTAGTTCTAACCATAAACGATGTCAGCCAGCGATGCGCCGATGTTCCTCCGATGACACGGCGCGCAACTTCCGGGAAACCAAAGCTTTTGGGTTCCGGGGGAAGTATGGTTGCAAAGCTGAAACTTAAAGGAATTGACGGAAGGGCACCACCAGGAGTGGAGCCTGCGGCTTAATTTGACTCAACACGGGAAACCTCACCAGGCCCGGACATCGGAAGGATTGACAGATTGATAGCTCTTTCTTGATTCGATGGGTGGTGGTGCATGGCCGTTCTTAGTTGGTGGAGCGATTTGTCTGGTTAATTCCGATAACGAACGAGACTCTCACCTGCTAACTAGACGCCTGGATCTTTACGCTCCAGGTGGAAAAATCTTCTTAGAGGGACAAGCGGCTCCTAGCCGCACGAGATTGAGCAATAACAGGTCTGTGATGCCCTTAGATGTTCTGGGCCGCACGCGCGCTACACTGAAGGAATCAGCGTGTCGTCCCTGGCCGAAAGGCTCGGGTAACCCGTTGAACCTCCTTCGTGCTTGGGATTGGGGCTTGCAATTGTTCCCCATGAACGAGGAATTCCCAGTAAGCGCGAGTCATAAGCTCGCGTTGATTACGTCCCTGCCCTTTGTACACACCGCCCGTCGCTACTACCGATTGAATGATTTAGTGAGGCCTTCGGACTGGGGCGCCCAGCCTCGCTCACGCGGGGTGAAGCTGCTCCCGGAAAGATGGCCAAACTTGATCATTTAGAGGAAGTAAAAGTCGTAACAAGGTTTCCGTAGGTGAACCTGCGGAAGGATCATTAACGCGAGACTAGCCACCTCGTGTGGGACGTTGCCGATAATAACCACATTTCTCATACATATATATCGGGTCGAACGTGCCTCTATCAATGAAGATTGACCGAACCGAGAGTAGAAAGATACGCGTGGTCTTTAAGTAGACCCTGAGTTCCTGCTCGGCCAACGGTGCTTTCGGATTTACCATAAGTGCGGCGACCGGATTAATAAAAAAGAGAATCCGGTTAGGTGACGTCCCGTCGCAAAAAAAGACGCTCGCGTGGGGCGATCGAATCTTGTTTGCCGAGGAGGTCCAGCGTGCGAGTTGTTTGGGTTTCGCCGAGTGCGAGAACGAGCCCCGCCGCGGGCACCTAAGCCTTCTGTTTTCCAACCGGGAAGGTCGAAGAACGTTTCGATGAGAGAGTTGTCAGTGTCTGTTGCCGAGAGTAGCAAGCCAACGCGTGGTGTAAAAACCCAGAGTTCCTTTCGGCTGACCGTCTCTTGATTCGTTTACGTGTCCTCGAACCCTTTCACCCCGGGAAGAGCAGCGAGGTGGTTGGTGTTGCGCGGGTCGGACCAGTTCGTGTCTCGTGCGAGGGTTTCTCCTCCTCCACGCGACTCCGAGGCCGAGATGAGAGAGCTTGTGCGCTTGTGCCACTCGGAAATGTCGGTTTTTCACTCCTGCGCGAGGAAAGACTTGCAAAATTTCTCAAAGTGTCTCGAGGGAGCCCCTCCGCGGGTGCCTAAGCCGTGTCTGTGTGCGTGTTCGATCGGGAAGGTCGGAGAACGTTCGTTGAAAGAGTTGTCAGTGTCTGTTGCCGAGAGTAGCAAGCCAACGCGTGGTGTAAAAACCCAGAGTTCCTTTCGGCTGACCATCTCTGATACGTTTCGTGTCTTCGAATCCGTTCACCCCGGGAGAAGCGTGTTGCACAGCACGGCGGTCGGCGTCGCGCGGGTAGGACCAGTTCTTGTCGGTTCTGCGGAGAGAGAGGACGCGAGTCTGGAGACGCGAGGAGGTGTCTTACCGCAGAGTACGGTGCCAGTCGTCTCACGGTGGAAGCGACTCTTGACCGAGGAGGTACTTCGTGAAGAGGACAAAGTTTTTCTCTAGAGTGCCGGAGCGAACCCCGTCGTGGGCGCCCGGGTCGTGTGCGTGTTCTATCGGGAAGGTCGGAGAACGTATCGATGAAAGAGTTGTCAGTGTCTGTTGCCGAGAGTAGCAAGCCAACGCGTGGTGTAAAAACCCAGAGTTCCTTTCGGCTGACCATCTCTGATTCGTTTACGTGTCTTCGAATCCGTTCACCCCGAGAATACACGTCTGCACGGCTTGGTGGCGTCGCGCGAGTCGGATCACTTCGTTTTCCGGTGCGAAAGGGTCAAAAACCCCTCTTGCGTCGACTCCGAGGGCTCGAGGAGCCGAAACCGTGGTGCAAAGACGGCCGCCGGAAAGGAGAGGAGATTTATTTCTTCCCGAGTACGGTGTCGAAAGAGACACTCGAGGTACCTGTCTAAAAGACCGTGTCGCAGGTCTCAGGTTTTAAATGATTTTCGCCTCTTTTGTCTTATTGAAAGCAATCGAACGAGTAACTAAGAGCGTAGTAGTCGAGTGCTGCCTAGCCACTGCCTCTCGGGGCAAGCGAAAGCAGACCGGCGAAAATCGCAAACTCACAACCCTGAACGGTGGATCACTCGGCTCGTGGGTCGATGAAGGACGCTGCAAAATGCGCGCCGACATGTGAACTGCAGGACACATGAACATCGACATTTCGAACGCACATTGCGGGTTTCGGATTTAATCCGTTACCCACGCCTGTCTGAGGGTCGTATATCAATGACATCCTACGGACGCTTGCCGCGAGTAGAACCGAAACGAAAGCGTGCCCCTCTTCCGCACGGCCTAGCCGGGATTTGGGGACGCGAGTAGCGGTAGGTCACTCGTGTACGCACGGACGTGAGCCTGGACGTTTCGCGCTGGCGACGACGAGCGATTCACTTCGCGAGTCGTCTGCCGATGCGCGTCGTCTTAAGTCTAGAAAAAAGAGAATCGGATCGCCTTGTGTTTCTCCCGAAACGCGTTTGGCTTCCAGGTCTCGTCTAATCTCATGAAGGGTCAAGACGTCGTACGTCATGCTTAATCGGTCGCGGTGCAGCGCGACAGCGAAGGAGTTTTGGACGGCTCCGCCTCACCCATCGGTGAGGTTGTTGCCTGCTCGTTACGGTTTGCGGACCGGCGGAGCGCAATGCGCTTGACTCGGATTGTTGCCACTGCAGCATCTATTTAGTGCTGACCGGTCTTCCGAGGATGCTTGCGGCTCTTTGCCGATAAATGTCTCCGCTTACCGTGCGTGTGAGGCGCTCGCTGTTCGTGCGGAAGAAGCACGTTGAAAAACCCGAGGGTCTCCGGACCCCTGCGTGATCGACGAGACTAACCCGATAAATGAGAACATTCGAGAGAGTGGAGCCCGCATAACGCGGAGAGACGTAGAACGTTGGGGGCTTTCCGAGCGAATACTGCCGAGCTCGTACGGCGGAAGAAGAAGAAGGAAAGAACTCGAAGGGAATCTTAAAAAAATTCTCGTTCTTGTTTATTTTTACTCCTTTCTTCTTTTCCGAAGTGCGGCGGTGGGACCATGCTTATCTCTTACGACGACCTCAGATCAGGTGAGACTACCCGCTGAATTTAAGCATATTAGTAAGCGGAGGAAAAGAAACTAACAAGGATTCCCCGAGTAACGGCGAGCGAAAGGGGAGGAGCCCAGCGCATAATCCCCCAGTCCTGCAGGGCTGGCGGGAAATGTTGCGTATAGGAGGGTCGATTCTCCCGGGCGTCGCGGCCTGTCCAAGTCCCTCTTGAACGGGGCCATGGTCCTTAGAAGGTGCCAGGCCTGTGGGATGGTTGCGATGTTCGGGACGACCTCTCCTTGGAGTCGGGTTGCTTGAGAGTGCAGCCCTAAGCAGGTGGTAAACTCCATCTAAGGCTAAATATAACCACGAGACCGATAGTAAACAAGTACCGTGAGGGAAAGTTGAAAAGAACTTTGAAGAGAGAGTTCAAGAGTACGTGAAACCGTTCAGGGGTAAACGGGTGGAGCCCTAAAGGTCGAACGAGGAGATTCAGTGTTCCATCCACTGGCCGCCCTTCGCCGTTGGATAAACTTCCGCTCCCGGCTTGCCGGTTCTCGCGGAGGGTCCTCGGCGGAGGTCTGCGCGTCGGTGGGGTTGCGCACTTCTCCTCTAGTAGCACGCCGCGACCCGTTGGGTGTCGTTCGGAAGCCCGGGGGCGAGCCCGTACCTCTTTCGAGGTGCGGAGTCCCGGTGTCTAGGACGACTGCCCGACGGTCTTGAACGCGGAAAAGGCCCGCTTTATTGCGCTCGTCCTTCTCGCGAGCGTCCTGTCGCGTGTCGTTGTGCGGACTTGTCCGCCGC
>CASGGR010000026.1:285243-287743 GCA_949318235.1 Ecdyonurus torrentis | reverse complement strand
ACATGTGAACTGCAGGACACATGAACATCGACATTTCGAACGCACATTGCGGGTTTCGGATTTAATCCGTTACCCACGCCTGTCTGAGGGTCGTATATCAATGACATCCTACGGACGCTTGCCGCGAGTAGAACCGAAACGAAAGCGTGCCCCTCTTCCGCACGGCCTAGCCGGGATTTGGGGACGCGAGTAGCGGTAGGTCACTCGTGTACGCACGGACGTGAGCCTGGACGTTTCGCGCTGGCGACGACGAGCGATTCACTTCGCGAGTCGTCTGCCGATGCGCGTCGTCTTAAGTCTAGAAAAAAGAGAATCGGATCGCCTTGTGTTTCTCCCGAAACGCGTTTGGCTTCCAGGTCTCGTCTAATCTCATGAAGGGTCAAGACGTCGTACGTCATGCTTAATCGGTCGCGGTGCAGCGCGACAGCGAAGGAGTTTTGGACGGCTCCGCCTCACCCATCGGTGAGGTTGTTGCCTGCTCGTTACGGTTTGCGGACCGGCGGAGCGCAATGCGCTTGACTCGGATTGTTGCCACTGCAGCATCTATTTAGTGCTGACCGGTCTTCCGAGGATGCTTGCGGCTCTTTGCCGATAAATGTCTCCGCTTACCGTGCGTGTGAGGCGCTCGCTGTTCGTGCGGAAGAAGCACGTTGAAAAACCCGAGGGTCTCCGGACCCCTGCGTGATCGACGAGACTAACCCGATAAATGAGAACATTCGAGAGAGTGGAGCCCGCATAACGCGGAGAGACGTAGAACGTTGGGGGCTTTCCGAGCGAATACTGCCGAGCTCGTACGGCGGAAGAAGAAGAAGGAAAGAACTCGAAGGGAATCTTAAAAAAATTCTCGTTCTTGTTTATTTTTACTCCTTTCTTCTTTTCCGAAGTGCGGCGGTGGGACCATGCTTATCTCTTACGACGACCTCAGATCAGGTGAGACTACCCGCTGAATTTAAGCATATTAGTAAGCGGAGGAAAAGAAACTAACAAGGATTCCCCGAGTAACGGCGAGCGAAAGGGGAGGAGCCCAGCGCATAATCCCCCAGTCCTGCAGGGCTGGCGGGAAATGTTGCGTATAGGAGGGTCGATTCTCCCGGGCGTCGCGGCCTGTCCAAGTCCCTCTTGAACGGGGCCATGGTCCTTAGAAGGTGCCAGGCCTGTGGGATGGTTGCGATGTTCGGGACGACCTCTCCTTGGAGTCGGGTTGCTTGAGAGTGCAGCCCTAAGCAGGTGGTAAACTCCATCTAAGGCTAAATATAACCACGAGACCGATAGTAAACAAGTACCGTGAGGGAAAGTTGAAAAGAACTTTGAAGAGAGAGTTCAAGAGTACGTGAAACCGTTCAGGGGTAAACGGGTGGAGCCCTAAAGGTCGAACGAGGAGATTCAGTGTTCCATCCACTGGCCGCCCTTCGCCGTTGGATAAACTTCCGCTCCCGGCTTGCCGGTTCTCGCGGAGGGTCCTCGGCGGAGGTCTGCGCGTCGGTGGGGTTGCGCACTTCTCCTCTAGTAGCACGCCGCGACCCGTTGGGTGTCGTTCGGAAGCCCGGGGGCGAGCCCGTACCTCTTTCGAGGTGCGGAGTCCCGGTGTCTAGGACGACTGCCCGACGGTCTTGAACGCGGAAAAGGCCCGCTTTATTGCGCTCGTCCTTCTCGCGAGCGTCCTGTCGCGTGTCGTTGTGCGGACTTGTCCGCCGCGGCCCGGCAGGCGTTGTCGGCGGGGAGGTTCTCGAGCAGTGGCCTGCTCCAGTCTGCGGCGGTAACACAGGGCGGCCCACCCGGCCCGTCTTGAAACACGGACCAAGGAGTCTAACATGTGCGCGAGTCATTGGGTCCCACTACACCCAAAGGCGTATTGAACGAAAAGGCAGGCCTTGTGTCAGCCGAGGGAAGATGGAGGCTCGCTCGCGGGCCTCCCGCATTCCCGGGGCGTCTCGTCCTACCGTCGCTTGTCGGCGGAAGGTGAGGCGCACCATGAGCGCACACGTTGGTACCCGAAAGATGGTGAACTATGCCTGGCCAGGACGAAGCCAGGGGAAACCCTGGTGGAGGTCCGTAGCGATTCTGACGTGCAAATCGATCGTCAGAGCTGGGTATAGGGGCGAAAGACTAATCGAACCATCTAGTAGCTGGTTCCCTCCGAAGTTTCCCTCAGGATAGCTGGCGCTCATAGAACCGAGTCCCATCCGGTAAAGCGAATGATTAGAGGCTATGGGGTCGAAACGATCTCAACCTATTCTCAAACTCTAAATGGGTGGGATCCTAGACTTGCTTAACGGTGAAGCCTAGGTTTCGGATCGGAGTGCCCAGTGGGCCACTTTTGGTAAGCAGAACTGGCGCTGTGGGATGAACCAAACGCCGGGTTAAGGCGCCCGAATAAACGCTCATGTGAAACCATGAAAGGTGTTGGTTGCTTAAGACAGCAGGACGGTGGCCATGGAAGTCGGAATCCGCTAAGGAGTGTGTAACAACTCACCTGCCGAAGCAACTAGCCCTGAAAATG
>CASGGR010000026.1:270243-280243 GCA_949318235.1 Ecdyonurus torrentis | reverse complement strand
ACAGATTCGCGAATATTGTTCTGCACGACGGAGTCATATTCTCCGATGTTCGAGCATCTGAGGCTCACCGATCTCCCGGTTGGCCTGTCTGCACGCTGCCCGATCTCCCGATTGCCCGATCGGATGTTTTCTCAGATCGAGCGTCCTCCCGGGGAAGGTCCACCGCGGTACCTTCCCCCTTATAGTATACCTTAACGTACGACACCCACCGTAGAAGTCCGCTTCGAGTGTCACTTAGCGGTGATCGCGGCCGCAACAGCCGACATCGCTGTTTTTCGCCGTCTCGGACTTCGGAAAATGCGTTCCGTCGTGCAAGACAATCGGGAAACATACAAATTCGCGATTATTGTTCTGCACGACGGAGACGCTTTTTTCGATCTCCGAGAGTTGGAAAATCACCGATGTCGGCACTCGCGTATGCGTCAGCCGGTCGCTGACACTCCGTGCGGACTTCTACGGTGGGTGTTTTTCAGAAAGGCATCTAGTAAGGGAAGGTCCACCGGTCACCTTCCCCCTTACAGTATACCTTGAGGTACGACACCCACCGTAGAAGTCCGCTTCGAGTGTCACTTGCCGGTGATCGCGGCTGCAACAGCCGACATCGCTGTTTTCTCGTGAGTCGGACTCCCGAAAAAACGTTCCGTCGTGCAAGACAATCGGGAAACATACAAAATAGCGAAAATTGTTCTGCACGACGGGCCGTCGTGCAAAACAACGGCTTCGAAACAAAAGTTTGACAAGTCTGCAGTGTCGACCTATACCCAGTAGTGATACCAGGTGGACCTTGTGGGGTTGTCAGCTAAAGAAAAAAAGTCGATTGTTCTGCACGACGAGAAATTCCGTCGTGCAGAACAATCACTATATTGCCAAAATCGCCCGTCGTGCAAAACAATCGACATCTCCCGTCGTGCAGAACATTTTTCAAAAGTTCTGCACGATGGAAATTTTCCGTCGTGCAGAACTTTTTAAAATTGTTCTGTACGACGGGATTTGTCGATTGTCTTGCACGACGGAGATTTTTTTATGTTTCCCGATTGTCTTGCACGATGGAAATTTCCGTCGTGCAGAACTTTTCAAAATTGTTCTGTACGACGGGATTTGTCGATTGTCTTGCACGACGGAGAATTTTTTATGTTTCCCGATTGTCTTGCACGATGGAAATTTCCGTCGTGCAGAACTTTTCAAAATTGTTCTGTACGACGGGATTTGTCGATTGTCTTGCACGACGGAGAATTTTTTATGTTTCCCGATTGTCTTGCACGATGGAAATTTCCGTCGTGCAGAACTTTTCAAAATTGTTCTGTACGACGGGATTTGTCGATTGTCTTGCACGACGGAGAATTTTTTATGTTTCCCGATTGTCTTGCACGATGGAAATTTCCGTCGTGCAGAACTTTTCAAAATTGTTCTGTACGACGGGATTTGTCGATTGTCTTGCACGACGGAGATTTTTTTATGTTTCCCGATTGTCTTGCACGATGGAAATTTTCCGTCGTGCAGAACTTTTCAAAATTGTTCTGTACGACGGGATTTGTCGATTGTCTTGCACGACGGAGAATTTTTTATATTTCCCGATTGTCTTGCACGATGGAAATTTCCGTCGTGCAGAACTTTTCAAAATTGTTCTGTACGACGGGATTTGTCGATTGTCTTGCACGACGGAGAATTTTTTATGTTTCCCGATTGTCTTGCACGATGGAAATTTCCGTCGTGCAGAACTTTTCAAAATTGTTCTGTACGACGGGATTTGTCGATTGTCTTGCACGACGGAGAATTTTTTATGTTTCCCGATTGTCTTGCACGATGGAAATTTCCGTCGTGCAGAACTTTTCAAAATTGTTCTATACGACGGGATTTGTCGATTGTCTTGCACGACGGAGATTTTTTTATGTTTCCCGATTGTCTTGCACGATGGAAATTTCCGTCGTGCAGAACTTTTCAAAATTGTTCTATACGACGGGATTTGTCGATTGTCTTGCACGACGGAGATTTTTTTATGTTTCCCGATTGTCTTGCACGATGGAAATTTCCGTCGTGCAGAACTTTTTAAAATTGTTCTATACGACGGGATTTGTCGATTGTCTTGCACGACGAAGGATTTTTTATGTTTCCCGAATGTCTTGCACGATGGAAAATTTCCGTCGTGCAGAACTTTTTAAAATTGTTCTGCACGACGGAAATGTTCGATTGTTTTGCACGACGGGCGATTTTGAATGTTTCTCGATTGTCTTGCACGACGGAAATTTCCGTCGTGCAGAACTTTTCAAAATTGATCTGCACGACGGAAATGATCGATTGTTCTGCACGACGGGCGATTTTGAATGTTTCCCGATTGTCTTGCACGACGGAAATTTCCGTCGTGCAGAACTTTTTAAAATTGTTCTGCACGACGGAAAGTTTCGATTGTTTTGCACGACGGGCGATTTTGTATGTTTCCCGATTGTCTTGCACGACGGGCGAATTTGTATGTTTCCCTATTGTTCTGCACGACGGAGTGTTTTTTTCAAAGTCCGACATCTGCAAAAACGGCGATGTCGGGGAACGCGGCCGCATCTGCCGGTTACGGTCCGACAAAGCGGACTTCTACGGTGGGTGTTTTACGTTAAGGTATACTATAAGGGGGAACGTGTCGGGCGGCGATGGCCGGTCTCGACGGAGGTTCGCGGTGCTCGCCGAGAGGAACGCAGAAACGCATTCCCCGGCCACCGCGGCCACGTTCCCCGCGACGTGACGCCTCGTTCGCACTTTTTCGGGGTTTTACCGCGATGCAGGGCTTTCTTGCTCGCGGTCGCCGCCGATATCGAGCGAGGGTCGAGGCGAGAGACGGAGGCTCGGTGTCGGGTGACGGGGCGAAAGCACCGACCCTCTCGACGCCGGCCGCAGCCGTCACGGCAGCCGGGAAAAGCAGAGTGTCGCCTGTCGCGAAATTGTTCTGCACGATGGGCGAATCTGTATGTTTCCCGATTGTTCTGCACGACGGAGCGCATTTTTGGAAGTGCGAGAGCTGCAAAAACAGCAATGTCCGCAAACACGGCCGCATCTGCCGGTAACAGACGCTCGTTGCGGACTTCTACGGTGGGTGTTTTTCATTTAGGCATTCTTTAAGGGGGAACCCATCGGAGAGGGCGATGAGAGTTCCCCGCGAAGACGCATGGGAGTGACTCCCGTTCGCGTGCGCGCGAGCGGGAGGGCCGTCTTCAGTCCCTTGCAGGCGGAGGGTCCCCAAAAAGGGGGTTCCCAGGCAAACCGCCGGATCGGAACTTGAGGCACTCCGGGCTCGGGGCTGATGGTCGGGAGGAGCTAGCAGCAACTCCTCAACCACTACGCCGACCATCGCGGGACAGTACTCCGGAACCTAAGGCATTCCGGGAGGTCCTCCAAACCTCGGTACGCCGCAATCCAGCCAAAAATATCAATGCTCCCGCACACCGTCAAAGGTGAGTCCAACCAGCATCGTGCATGCGTGCGCGAGAGGCTCACGGCGGTGTGCACCCCGTCAAAAAGAGGTGAGCCCAACCAGCATCGTGCATGCGTGCGCGAGAGGCCACTCGACGGGTTTCTACGCAATAAAAAAAAACCCTCAAACATTCCGACGGAAACGTGTGTGCCCACACAGCATCGTGCATGCGTGCGCGAGAGGCAAAAACACACGGCGGATTGTAACTAGAACGCAAATAAGGGGAGCCACGAGCGCAGAAGCCACACTGTCCGCCGCATCCTCTTTCGTCGGGGACGAAAACCAAAAACATAAAACTGGCAAAAAACTAGAACGCAAATAAAGGGGAGCCACGAGCGCAGAAGCCACACTGTCCGCCGCATCCTCTTTCGTCGGGGACGAAAACCAAAAACACAAAACTGGCAAAAACCTAGAACGCACGGGAAGCGGCGAGCGCAGAAGCCAAACTGTCCGCCATGCATCCTCTTCGTCGAAGGGACGAAAAAAACACAAAACTGGCAAGGTGAGGCGCGGATTCAGAAGCCGTGTGACCCGCGTCCCACCCTAATCTAAACCCTCCCTTCGGGCGGTGGCAGTACCCTCCGTTCGTTGGGAAACGGCATCACCACAGCTGCCGCGGACGCTCCCTTCGGGGAAAGCGTGCCTTATGCGGCCCTCTCCGCTAGCTCGGAGAAGCGACTTGAATAAGGTCGGGGCGAGCCGTCTGACGCACGTACGATCCTGAACGGTCCACCGTTTCGGAAAGGAAACGCGTTTTGCGATTCGCTCGAACAAAAAAGCGGTCTCTTCGGTCGATACTTGGGGAGGTGTTGACCGTCGGAGGTCGTTTCTTCTGAAAGTTGTCCAAAAGTAACGCGCTGGTTCGGCTCACGCCGGCCACGCGATACCCAGTAGATGCTCTCGAAGAAAAATCTTTGCGGGAGTCTAAACGTGCCCTCACGATGAAGTAGTTGTGCGAGCGAGAGATGTCGGTTGGTCTGTTACTCTTCTCCGATCAGTAGCGGGGTTCGAAATTCACGACGACGTGGGAGTTGGGGAGAAAAAACGAGCGTCGGCGTGGGGTTTCCGTGGTTCTCACGGGAGCTTGCGCGTCGTCGGTTTAAAAACTGTTTTTCTCTTGCGTTCTCTGATACGTCGCGTGATGCGAAGTAGTGCCCCGCGAAAGCAGGAGAGAGCGCCATTCTTGTCTCTCGCGGACCAATCATCTTCTTGTTGAAAGGCCATCTCCCTGGTTGATCCTGCCAGTAGTCATATGCTTGTCTCAAAGATTAAGCCATGCATGTCTCAGTGCAAGCCACATTAAGGTGAAACCGCGAATGGCTCATTAAATCAGTTATGGTTCCTTGGATCTCACTTATCCTACTTGGATAACTGTGGTAATTCTAGAGCTAATACATGCAACCAGAGCCGTGCCCAGAAATGGGCACGGCGCACTTATTAGATCAAAACCAATCGGTCGGGCTCGCCCTTCCGTAGTTTTGGTGACTCTGGATAACACCACAGCTGATCGCACGGCCTTTGTGCCGGCGACGTATCCTTCGAATGTCTGCCTTATCAACTGTCGATGGTAGGTTCTACGCTTACCATGGTTGTAACGGGTAACGGGGAATCAGGGTTCGATTCCGGAGAGGGAGCCTGAGAAACGGCTACCACATCCAAGGAAGGCAGCAGGCGCGCAAATTACCCACTCCCGGCACGGGGAGGTAGTGACGAAAAATAACGATACGGGACTCATCCGAGGCCCCGTAATCGGAATGAGAACACTTTAAATCTTTTAACAAGTACCTAATGGAGGGCAAGTCTGGTGCCAGCAGCCGCGGTAATTCCAGCTCCATTGGCGTATATTAAAGTTGTTGCGGTTAAAAAGCTCGTAGTTGGATCTGTGTATCGGACGGTCGGTTCGCCGCTCGCGGTGTTTGACTGACCGGTCCGGACGTCATGCCGGTGGGGCTTCGGCGCAAGTCGGAGCTCCGTAATTAACCCTCCGCGCTGCTCTTAACCGAGTGGTTCGGTGGGCCGGCACGTTTACTTTGAACAAATTTGAGTGCTCAAAGCAGGCCTTATGTTGCCTGAAAACTGTGTGCATGGAATAATGGAATAGGACCTTGGTTCTATTTTGTTGGCTTTCTGAACTTGAGGTAATGATTAACAGGGACAGACGGGGGCATTCGTATTGCGACGTTAGAGGTGAAATTCTTGGATCGTCGCAAGACGGACCGATGCGAAAGCGTTTGCCAAGAATGTTTTCGCTAATCAAGAACGAAAGTTAGAGGTTCGAAGGCGATTAGATACCGCCCTAGTTCTAACCATAAACGATGTCAGCCAGCGATGCGCCGATGTTCCTCCGATGACACGGCGCGCAACTTCCGGGAAACCAAAGCTTTTGGGTTCCGGGGGAAGTATGGTTGCAAAGCTGAAACTTAAAGGAATTGACGGAAGGGCACCACCAGGAGTGGAGCCTGCGGCTTAATTTGACTCAACACGGGAAACCTCACCAGGCCCGGACATCGGAAGGATTGACAGATTGATAGCTCTTTCTTGATTCGATGGGTGGTGGTGCATGGCCGTTCTTAGTTGGTGGAGCGATTTGTCTGGTTAATTCCGATAACGAACGAGACTCTCACCTGCTAACTAGACGCCTGGATCTTTACGCTCCAGGTGGAAAAATCTTCTTAGAGGGACAAGCGGCTCCTAGCCGCACGAGAGTTGAGCAATAACAGGTCTGTGATGCCCTTAGATGTTCTGGGCCGCACGCGCGCTACACTGAAGGAATCAGCGTGTCGTCCCTGGCCGAAAGGCTCGGGTAACCCGTTGAACCTCCTTCGTGCTTGGGATTGGGGCTTGCAATTGTTCCCCATGAACGAGGAATTCCCAGTAAGCGCGAGTCATAAGCTCGCGTTGATTACGTCCCTGCCCTTTGTACACACCGCCCGTCGCTACTACCGATTGAATGATTTAGTGAGGCCTTCGGACTGGGGCGCCCAGCCTCGCTCACGCGGGGTGAAGCTGCTCCCGGAAAGATGGCCAAACTTGATCATTTAGAGGAAGTAAAAGTCGTAACAAGGTTTCCGTAGGTGAACCTGCGGAAGGATCATTAACGCGAGACTAGCCACCTCGTGTGGGACGTTGCCGATAATAACCACATTTCTCATACATATATATCGGGTCGAACGTGCCTCTATCAATGAAGATTGACCGAACCGAGAGTAGAAAGATACGCGTGGTCTTTAAGTAGACCCTGAGTTCCTGCTCGGCCAACGGTGCTTTCGGATTTACCATAAGTGCGGCGACCGGATTAATAAAAAAGAGAATCCGGTTAGGTGACGTCCCGTCGCAAAAAAAGACGCTCGCGTGGGGCGATCGAATCTTGTTTGCCGAGGAGGTCCAGCGTGCGAGTTGTTTGGGTTTCGCCGAGTGCGAGAACGAGCCCCGCCGCGGGCACCTAAGCCTTCTGTTTTCCAACCGGGAAGGTCGAAGAACGTTTCGATGAGAGAGTTGTCAGTGTCTGTTGCCGAGAGTAGCAAGCCAACGCGTGGTGTAAAAACCCAGAGTTCCTTTCGGCTGACCGTCTCTTGATTCGTTTACGTGTCCTCGAACCCTTTCACCCCGGGAAGAGCAGCGAGGTGGTTGGTGTTGCGCGGGTCGGACCAGTTCGTGTCTCGTGCGAGGGTTTCTCCTCCTCCACGCGACTCCGAGGCCGAGATGAGAGAGCTTGTGCGCTTGTGCCACTCGGAAATGTCGGTTTTTCACTCCTGCGCGAGGAAAGACTTGCAAAATTTCTCAAAGTGTCTCGAGGGAGCCCCTCCGCGGGTGCCTAAGCCGTGTCTGTGTGCGTGTTCGATCGGGAAGGTCGGAGAACGTTCGTTGAAAGAGTTGTCAGTGTCTGTTGCCGAGAGTAGCAAGCCAACGCGTGGTGTAAAAACCCAGAGTTCCTTTCGGCTGACCATCTCTGATACGTTTCGTGTCTTCGAATCCGTTCACCCCGGGAGAAGCGTGTTGCACAGCACGGCGGTCGGCGTCGCGCGGGTAGGACCAGTTCTTGTCGGTTCTGCGGAGAGAGAGGACGCGAGTCTAGAGACGCGAGGAGGTGTCTTACCGCAGAGTACGGTGCCAGTCGTCTCACGGTGGAAGCCACTCTTGACCGAGGAGGTACTTCGTGAAGAGGACAAAGTTTTTCTCTAGAGTGCCGGAGCGAACCCCGTCGTGGGCGCCCGGGTCGTGTGCGTGTTCGATCGGGAAGGTCGGAGAACGTATCGATGAAAGAGTTGTCAGTGTCTGTTGCCGAGAGTAGCAAGCCAACGCGTGGTGTAAAAACCCAGAGTTCCTTTCGGCTGACCATCTCTGATTCGTTTACGTGTCTTCGAATCCGTTCACCTCGAGAATACACGTCCGCACGGCTTGGTGGCGTCGCGCGAGTCGGATCACTTCGTTTTCCGGTGCGAAAGGGTCAAAAACCCCTCTTGCGTCGACTCCGAGGGCTCGAGGAGCCGAGACCGTGGTGCAAAGACGGCCGCCGGAAAGGAGAGGAGATTTATTTCTTCCCGAGTACGGTGTCGAAAGAGACACTCGAGGTACCTGTCTAAAAGACCGTGTCGCAGGTCTCAGGTTTTAAATGATTTTCGCCTCTTTTGTCTTATTGAAAGCAATCGAACGAGTAACTAAGAGCGTAGTAGTCGAGTGCTGCCTAGCCACTGCCTCTCGGGGCAAGCGAAAGCAGACCGGCGAAAATCGCAAACTCACAACCCTGAACGGTGGATCACTCGGCTCGTGGGTCGATGAAGGACGCTGCAAAATGCGCGCCGACATGTGAACTGCAGGACACATGAACATCGACATTTCGAACGCACATTGCGGGTTTCGGATTTAATCCGTTACCCACGCCTGTCTGAGGGTCGTATATCAATGACATCCTACGGACGCTTGCCGCGAGTAGAACCGAAACGAAAGCGTGCCCCTCTTCCGCACGGCCTAGCCGGGATTTGGGGACGCGAGTAGCGGTAGGTCACTCGTGTACGCACGGACGTGAGCCTGGACGTTTCGCGCTGGCGACGACGAGCGATTCACTTCGCGAGTCGTCTGCCGATGCGCGTCGTCTTAAGTCTAGAAAAAAGAGAATCGGATCGCCTTGTGTTTCTCCCGAAACGCGTTTGGCTTCCAGGTCTCGTCTAATCTCATGAAGGGTCAAGACGTCGTACGTCATGCTTAATCGGTCGCGGTGCAGCGCGACAGCGAAGGAGTTTTGGACGGCTCCGCCTCACCCATCGGTGAGGTTGTTGCCTGCTCGTTACGGTTTGCGGACCGGCGGAGCGCAATGCGCTTGACTCGGATTGTTGCCACTGCAGCATCTATTTAGTGCTGACCGGTCTTCCGAGGATGCTTGCGGCTCTTTGCCGATAAATGTCTCCGCTTACCGTGCGTGTGAGGCGCTCGCTGTTCGTGCGGAAGAAGCACGTTGAAAAACCCGAGGGTCTCCGGACCCCTGCGTGATCGACGAGACTAACCCGATAAATGAGAACATTCGAGAGAGTGGAGCCCGCATAACGCGGAGAGACGTAGAACGTTGGGGGCTTTCCGAGCGAATACTGCCGAGCTCGTACGGCGGAAGAAGAAGAAGGAAAGAACTCGAAGGGAATCTTAAAAAAATTCTCGTTCTTGTTTATTTTTACTCCTTTCTTCTTTTCCGAAGTGCGGCGGTGGGACCATGCTTATCTCTTACGACGACCTCAGATCAGGTGAGACTACCCGCTGAATTTAAGCATATTAGTAAGCGGAGGAAAAGAAACTAACAAGGATTCCCCGAGTAACGGCGAGCGAAAGGGGAGGAGCCCAGCGCATAATCCCCCAGTCCTGCAGGGCTGGCGGGAAATGTTGCGTATAGGAGGGTCGATTCTCCCGGGCGTCGCGGCCTGTCCAAGTCCCTCTTGAACGGGGCCATGGTCCTTAGAAGGTGCCAGGCCTGTGGGATGGTTGCGATGTTCGGGACGACCTCTCCTTGGAGTCGGGTTGCTTGAGAGTGCAGCCCTAAGCAGGTGGTAAACTCCATCTAAGGCTAAATATAACCACGAGACCGATAGTAAACAAGTACCGTGAGGGAAAGTTGAAAAGAACTTTGAAGAGAGAGTTCAAGAGTACGTGAAACCGTTCAGGGGTAAACGGGTGGAGCCCTAAAGGTCGAACGAGGAGATTCAGTGTTCCATCCACTGGCCGCCCTTCGCCGTTGGATAAACTTCCGCTCCCGGCTTGCCGGTTCTCGCGGAGGGTCCTCGGCGGAGGTCTGCGCGTCGGTGGGGTTGCGCACTTCTCCTCTAGTAGCACGCCGCGACCCGTTGGGTGTCGTTCGGAAGCCCGGGGGCGAGCCCGTACCTCTTTCGAGGTGCGGAGTCCCGGTGTCTAGGACGACTGCCCGACGGTCTTGAACGCGGAAAAGGCCCGCTTTATTGCGCTCGTCCTTCTCGCGAGCGTCCTGTCGCGTGTCGTTGTGCGGACTTGTCCGCCGCGGCCCGGCAGGCGTTGTCGGCGGGGAGGTTCTCGAGCAGTGGCCTG
>CASGGR010000026.1:260243-265243 GCA_949318235.1 Ecdyonurus torrentis | reverse complement strand
CACGTGCTCGGGAGGCTTGGTTGTGTCGCTTTCGCGGCACGCGTTCTACGCCTCCGTTGCTCGTGTCCCGACTTCGGGCTTGGGCGGGGCCTTCTTTCCGCACTAGGAGAGGCGCGTAGGCAACCTTTCCCCGGGGCTAGCGCGTCTTTTGTCTCACCCCGGTGGGGGAAGTTGGATGTGAGCGACCGGTCACTTGGTCGATCGCCGGCAGAGAGCCCGGTGGTTTGAAAGCTCTCGCCACGGGCGACCGACCATCGAGGTCGTTCATACCTTTCCCCTTATAAAACACCTATCTGAAAAACACCCACCGTAGAAGTCCGCTTTGCGGGTCACTCGGCGGCGAACGTGGGTGCGTTCGCCGGCATCTCTGTTTTTCGACTTGTCGGACTTCAGAAAATGCGTTCCGTCGTGCAGGACAATCGGGAAACATACAGATTCGCGATTATTGTTCTGCACGACGGTGGCTTTTCGTCGATGTTGGAGGATTGGCCGCTCGCCGATCTCCCGACTGCCCGATCTCCCGATTGCCCGATCTCCCGATTGCCCGATCGGGTGTTTTCTCGGATCGAGCAACCTCCCGGGGAAGGTCCACCGCGGTACCTTTCCCCCTTATAGTATACCATAACGTACGACACCCACCTTAGAAGTCCGCTTTGCGGGTCACTTGGCGGCGAACGTGGGTGCGATCGCCGTCTTCGCTGTTTTCCTACGTCTCGGACTCCCGAAAATGCGTTCCGTCGTGCAAGACAATCGGGAAACATACAGATTCGCGATTATTGTTCTGCACGACGGAGTCATATTCTCCGATGTTCGAGCATCTGAGGCTCACCGATCTCCCGGTTGGCCTGTCTGCACGCTGCCCGATCTCCCGATTGCCCGATCGGGTGTTTTCTCAGATCGAGCGTCCTCCCGGGGAAGGTCCACCGCGGTACCTTCCCCCTTATAGTATACCTTAACGTACGACACCCACCGTAGAAGTCCGCTTCGAGTGTCACTTGCCGGTGATCGCGGCCGCAACAGCCGACATCGCTGTTTTTCGACGTCTCGGACTTCGGAAAATGCGTTCCGTCGTGCAAGACAATCGGGAAACATACAAATTCGCGATTATTGTTCTGCACGACGGAGACGCTTTTTTCGATCTCCGAGATTTGGAAAATCACCGATGTCGGCACTCGCGTATGCGTCAGCCGGTCGCTGACACTCCGTGCGGACTTCTAAGGTGGGTGTTTTTCAGAAAGGCATCTAGTAAGGGAATGACCACCGGTCACCTTCCCCCTTACAGTATACCTTGAGGTACGACACCCACCGTAGAAGTCCGCTTCGAGTGTCACTTGCCGGTGATCGCGGCTGCAACAGCCGACATCGCTGTTTTCTCGTGAGTCGGACTCCCGAAAAAACGTTCCGTCGTGCAAGACAATCGGGAAACATACAAAATAGCGAAAATTGTTCTGCACGACGGGCCGTCGTGCAAAACAACGGCTTCGAAACAAAAGTTTGACAAGTCTGCAGTGTCGACCTATACCCAGTAGTGATACCAGGTGGACCTTGTGGGGTTGTCAGCTAAAGAAAAAAAGTCGATTGTTCTGCACGACGAGAAATTCCGTCGTGCAGAACAATCACTATATTGCCAAAATCGCCCGTCGTGCAAAACAATCGACATCTCCCGTCGTGCAGAACATTTTTCAAAAGTTCTGCACGATGGAAATTTTCCGTCGTGCAGAACTTTTTAAAATTGTTCTGTACGACGGGATTTGTCGATTGTCTTGCACGACGGAGATTTTTTTATGTTTCCCGATTGTCTTGCACGATGGAAATTTCCGTCGTGCAGAACTTTTCAAAATTGTTCTGTACGACGGGATTTGTCGATTGTCTTGCACGACGGAGAATTTTTTATGTTTCCCGATTGTCTTGCACGATGGAAATTTCCGTCGTGCAGAACTTTTCAAAATTGTTCTGTACGACGGGATTTGTCGATTGTCTTGCACGACGGAGAATTTTTTATGTTTCCCGATTGTCTTGCACGATGGAAATTTCCGTCGTGCAGAACTTTTCAAAATTGTTCTGTACGACGGGATTTGTCGATTGTCTTGCACGACGGAGAATTTTTTATGTTTCCCGATTGTCTTGCACGATGGAAATTTCCGTCGTGCAGAACTTTTCAAAATTGTTCTGTACGACGGGATTTGTCGATTGTCTTGCACGACGGAGATTTTTTTATGTTTCCCGATTGTCTTGCACGATGGAAATTTTCCGTCGTGCAGAACTTTTCAAAATTGTTCTGTACGACGGGATTTGTCGATTGTCTTGCACGACGGAGAATTTTTTATATTTCCCGATTGTCTTGCACGATGGAAATTTCCGTCGTGCAGAACTTTTCAAAATTGTTCTGTACGACGGGATTTGTCGATTGTCTTGCACGACGGAGAATTTTTTATGTTTCCCGATTGTCTTGCACGATGGAAATTTCCGTCGTGCAGAACTTTTCAAAATTGTTCTGTACGACGGGATTTGTCGATTGTCTTGCACGACGGAGAATTTTTTATGTTTCCCGATTGTCTTGCACGATGGAAATTTCCGTCGTGCAGAACTTTTCAAAATTGTTCTATACGACGGGATTTGTCGATTGTCTTGCACGACGGAGATTTTTTTATGTTTCCCGATTGTCTTGCACGATGGAAATTTCCGTCGTGCAGAACTTTTCAAAATTGTTCTATACGACGGGATTTGTCGATTGTCTTGCACGACGGAGATTTTTTTATGTTTCCCGATTGTCTTGCACGATGGAAATTTTCGTCGTGCAGAACTTTTTAAAATTGTTCTATACGACGGGATTTGTCGATTGTCTTGCACGACGAAGGATTTTTTATGTTTCCCGAATGTCTTGCACGATGGAAAATTTCCGTCGTGCAGAACTTTTTAAAATTGTTCTGCACGACGGAAATGTTCGATTGTTTTGCACGACGGGCGATTTTGAATGTTTCTCGATTGTCTTGCACGACGGAAATTTCCGTCGTGCAGAACTTTTCAAAATTGATCTGCACGACGGAAATGATCGATTGTTCTGCACGACGGGCGATTTTGAATGTTTCCCGATTGTCTTGCACGACGGAAATTTCCGTCGTGCAGAACTTTTTAAAATTGTTCTGCACGACGGAAAGTTTCGATTGTTTTGCACGACGGGCGATTTTGTATGTTTCCCGATTGTCTTGCACGACGGGCGAATTTGTATGTTTCCCTATTGTTCTGCACGACGGAGTGTTTTTTTCAAAGTCCGACATCTGCAAAAACGGCGATGTCGGGGAACGCGGCCGCATCTGCCGGTTACGGTCCGACAAAGCGGACTTCTACGGTGGGTGTTTTACGTTAAGGTATACTATAAGGGGGAACGTGTCGGGCGGCGATGGCCGGTCTCGACGGAGGTTCGCGGTGCTCGCCGAGAGGAACGCAGAAACGCATTCCCCGGCCACCGCGGCCACGTTCCCCGCGACGTGACGCCTCGTTCGCACTTTTTCGGGGTTTTACCGCGATGCAGGGCTTTCTTGCTCGCGGTCGCCGCCGATATCGAGCGAGGGTCGAGGCGAGAGACGGAGGCTCGGTGTCGGGTGACGGGGCGAAAGCACCGACCCTCTCGACGCCGGCCGCAGCCGTCACGGCAGCCGGGAAAAGCAGAGTGTCGCCTGTCGCGAAATTGTTCTGCACGATGGGCGAATCTGTATGTTTCCCGATTGTTCTGCACGACGGAGCGCATTTTTGGAAGTGCGAGAGCTGCAAAAACAGCAATGTCCGCAAACACGGCCGCATCTGCCGGTAACAGACGCTCGTTGCGGACTTCTACGGTGGGTGTTTTTCATTTAGGCATTCTTTAAGGGGGAACCCATCGGAGAGGGCGATGAGAGTTCCCCGCGAAGACGCATGGGAGTGACTCCCGTTCGCGTGCGCGCGAGCGGGAGGGCCGTCTTCAGTCCCTTGCAGGCGGAGGGTCCCCAAAAAGGGGGTTCCCAGGCAAACCGCCGGATCGGAACTTGAGGCACTCCGGGCTCGGGGCTGATGGTCGGGAGGAGCTAGCAGCAACTCCTCAACCACTACGCCGACCATCGCGGGACAGTACTCCGGAACCTAAGGCATTCCGGGAGGTCCTCCAAACCTCGGTACGCCGCAATCCAGCCAAAAATATCAATGCTCCCGCACACCGTCAAAGGTGAGTCCAACCAGCATCGTGCATGCGTGCGCGAGAGGCTCACGGCGGTGTGCACCCCGTCAAAAAGAGGTGAGCCCAACCAGCATCGTGCATGCGTGCGCGAGAGGCCACTCGACGGGTTTCTACGCAATAAAAAAAAACCCTCAAACATTCCGACGGAAACGTGTGTGCCCACACAGCATCGTGCATGCGTGCGCGAGAGGCAAAAACACACGGCGGATTGTAACTAGAACGCAAATAAGGGGAGCCACGAGCGCAGAAGCCACACTGTCCGCCGCATCCTCTTTCGTCGGGGACGAAAACCAAAAACATAAAACTGGCAAAAAACTAGAACGCAAATAAAGGGGAGCCACGAGCGCAGAAGCCACACTGTCCGCCGCATCCTCTTTCGTCGGGGACGAAAACCAAAAACACAAAACTGGCAAAAACCTAGAACGCACGGGAAGCGGCGAGCGCAGAAGCCAAACTGTCCGCCATGCATCCTCTTCGTCGAAGGGACGAAAAAAACACAAAACTGGCAGGTGAGGCGCGGATTCAGAAGCCGTGTGACCCGCGTCCCACCCTAATCTAAACCCTCCCTTCGGGCGGTGGCAGTACCCTCCGTTCGTTGGGAAACGGCATCACCACAGCTGCCGCGGACGCTCCCTTCGGGGAAAGCGTGCCTTATGCGGCCCTCTCCGCTAGCTCGGAGAAGCGACTTGAATAAGGTCGGGGCGAGCCGTCTGACGCACGTACGATCCTGAACGGTCCACCGTTTCGGAAAGGAAACGCGTTTTGCGATTCGCTCGAACACAAAAGCGGT
>CASGGR010000026.1:211283-260043 GCA_949318235.1 Ecdyonurus torrentis | reverse complement strand
TTATATTTAAGTTAATTTTTAAGGAAGCAAATTTAGTTGAAGATTAGGATGATAAGCTAGTTAAACATGAAAATAATTTTTATTGACATGTAAGTAAACTATTAGTATTTGGGATAGTTTTAATTAAAAAATAATATAATTTTCTGGCTTGAAGTAATAATTTGACAAAAGAAAGGGGAGGAGATTCCGCAAATAAATAAGAATTACTATGACGAAAATATTCATATAGCAAGCAATTATAGTTGGAGCACTTGTCTTTGCAAAAATATTTTTGGTATAGAAATGTAAAAAGGTTTATATTTTATCACCGTTAACATTGTTATCACCGATATTATCAATGCTATGCATATCAGCTCAGTTAAGGTTAAAGTCTGTGGCAGAGCAATTTAAATAAATAATAATATTGTTTAAGGTGCATATATTAGGTGCTGATAAAGTTGCCTATCAGCTACCTTGACAAATTTATTGATCATGAGTGTACGTCATAGTAAATTAAAATAATAAAGTACATAAAAAACAAATTAATTTAAAAAAATTTAAAAATTATACCAAATTAGGCTAAATTCTTTTGGAATTTTGTTTTTTTAAATTTTAAATAAAACTATTGTTTCGGATAAAAGCATTTTTATGTAAAAAAAAGTTCTGTTAAATAATAACATAATAAGAACATACCAAATCCATGAACTTTTCCATTTTTGCTAGGTAATAAAAAAAATTGTATAACTTATGCTGAATTCAGAAAAAAATACTAGTGTATGAATACTTTCAATGTTAGCTTTTATGGAGAAATAACTAAGTTTCTATTATAATGAAAATGTTTAAAGATCGTCAAAGGTGCATCTGTGCCAGATGAAATAATTTCACTTAAAACATATGGCTGCGTAAAATAAGATAGCTGATGTAACATTAAAAAAGTACATATACGATAATGCTAAAGTGGGTCACTTTTTTAACCCTTTTTTCTAAACTCAACACCATTATTTTTCACTCTATGTTTTTTTAGTATGTCTATCTATTTGTCACTCTAATTTTTTTATATGTTTACAAATTCTTAGAAACCCTATTTTTTAACATTTAAAGGTTCATAATGAAATAATTTCTTTCCCATATTTTTGCCGTAATATAAAATTTATAATTTTTTACTACATATGAAGGAAACAGGTAATAAAATTATTGCATGTAATAATAACTTATTTTGAAACTTTAACATTGTACGGTAATTCGTTTGGTTGTTTTACTTTTTTGAACAATTTAAATTATCGTGTTTACTATCTTATAAATTATGCAAAAAACAAAAATACTTTAATATTTTTTTCTACTTTCTAAACAATTATATAAATTACCACAATCATTTCATTTAAAAGTTTCAAGTTTTAAAGATAATAATTTCATTACGTGATATATTTAAAATGCAACAATTATAGATATAGAATTGTTTTCAATTCAACTGTTTTGGATTTTAGAACTCTTGAAATGTAATTTGAAAATTTGATATATTATTATTGTCATGATTTAAAATATTTCTTTATTGAATTAGGATTTTTATTCTTTATTGGATTACTGTATTTTTTAAAAATTAAACACTCTGTTTCTTTTTTTGAACCTGCATTGTAACTGTATTATATATTTTATATTTTAAGATTACAATTTAAATTTAAGTTTACATTTTTTAAGTAAGATTAACAGAATGTTACATTTGTAAAAACTTAAATAAACGTAAAACTTAACAATACTGAAAACAGGATTCATATACATAGAAATTTATAATAATAATAAAAATATTTTTGATGCAGTTTGAATTTTTACATAGAAGTATTTTTATAGTAATTTACAATTTTTATGCATAATGATGTCTGCAGTTTTACTGTCTGTGAACAAATTAAAATAAAATTTAGATTTTTTGAAAGTGTACTTATATTTTCTTTATAAATAAATATATATTGTTTTTGAAATCTACATGAATTTACTTACGAAACAATTTAAGTTTCATTATTATATAATCAAATAACAATACTAATTTCAATAGTAATATTGAATTACTTATAAAAGACAATAAAGTTAAAATTGCTATAATATTTACTTTAATTCAGGAAAACAACAATAAAGACTGATGCTGTTAAACTATTGTACTTAAAGTCCTCTAGACTTTAACAGTATCCTCTGAACGGTATTATTACTTTTTAATTTAATTGCTATATTCGTAATTCTTAAAAATATTCTTTTATAATATTGTTTTTTTATATCGCACTAAGATTTTAATTTTCAGGATAATAAAGCGTTAATTTAAAATTTTTTCTTTGGACATAAATAAAATATTCATTCAAGATAGAAAACAGCAGAGAGAGCGAGAGAGAGAGAGAGAAGCAGAGAACCAGAGAGAGAGAGAGAAGACGCATGTGACTCTAGCAACAATGAAAATCAAAAGATATGGAGATAGGCAAGTTAGACATAGAAACTTTTAAGCAGATGCATTAGACTTTATACGCATATCCAGCTGCAAGAATGTGTAAAATTTTAATTAAAACTTAGCAATATAAGTAGTTTAAAAATTAAAAATTTATACAATAAGAATGCTTTCAAATGCAATAAATATATAAACAAATTTAATAATTTTTTGTCTCAAACTCACAACTTTGTTAAACGGAATGTAAAATTTCCTTTTAAATTTTTTTCATTCCCTTTATGAATGTGTTAAAAGTTCTTTATCTACGCCTAGTAAGTAATTAACTCAGTAAATGTGTAAAACACCACTAAATGTAATTGAATGGCCCTTTGAATTTTAATAATTAAACAAATTATATTTGTTTTACAACAGTATCAAATACACAAATATATATTATCAAAAATGTAATATTTATAAAACAGAAAAAATATTCTTAAAGCAAATGATATCTTTAAACTGTTTTTATTATCTTTATATAGTGCAATTAAAAATATCTTAAGTATTATATTTTCTTTTAAATAATTATTTTTGCTAAAACAATTAAGGACAATTATATTATTTTAAAAAAAAACATGGTAATGTATTGCATTCTCTTTATAACTTTATCTCTTTTACTATCTCCAACTTCGTAACGCTTCTGTTGTATTATATAAGCAGTTCCACTGAAAAAAATTTCACTTTTAAGCCTTTACTGCCTTAAACTTTACAAAATGCAAGTAATACAAATAATTTTCCTGTTAACCACTCTCAGTGATTCTATGGCATTCACAATGGCACACTCAAGCAATGAAACAGGTAAAAAAAGTTTTAATGAAAATTTAATTCTGAGTTTTTTAAAAAACAATTTGCCACATACTTTAAAAAAATTACAGTTTTTAGATTTAATTAGGTCTGTTTTAGCTATAAATATTTTAGGTTCATTCCTAATTGATAAAAGTTTAACTTTAATTTCTTGTTCTTAAAATTAGGTTTTTACGTAACATAATAGTAAAATAAACCTAGAAAACACAGTTAACATGGAAATATTCTGCAGATAGATAATCATAACATTTCAATACATGGGTGTTATGGCAGAAGAGAAAAAATTGCATAATCGCAATATGTAAACAGCCTTTAAATGGAATCAAAGTCCCCACCTCTTTTTTTCCTTATTTCTGCGGACAAATCGTTGAATTTGTTCAATTTGTTTGTTCTATAATCTGAAAGTTAATAAAAAAAATAAGCATATTTAAAAACTGATAATAAGAAAAATATACTAAATAAAATAATTTGGAAAAAATATTGCATTATTTATAATGAACTAGATAATGTCTCGATATTAAAATTATACATTTATAATGGCAATGCAATTTATTTTGTTCAAATATTATGTTTTACATCGATGTTAACCCTTTGATGTGAACTATTTGCGTTTGTATAAGGGAACTTGGAAATTGTAAAGTGTAGAACGTTAATTTTCCCCCAAATTTAATCGGTTAAGCATCGCTATGTAAAAATAATAATAATAAAAAAATATATGATTGTACAATTTATCATATTAAAATAATGTATCGATAATTTCCGTCACATATACTTGCTATATGTAAACAGATCATCTTGCAAAAATTAAATTAACATTTAATAAAATATTTTATGTACTATTTACTTTTCTTTCTAAAAATTACTATGCTTTATATAAAATGCAAGTAACTCGATGTTTTTAATTGCACTTGAAAATTTTTTATACAAATATCGATGTAAAATATAGCAGCTGAAACATGAAGTTTAATCACCATAGTAAATAATCTAACAAATTGATTATCGAGTCACAATTTTTTAACTTTTTTTTTTCAATACCAAGATCGGGTACACATATTTACTGCTGAAACATTGAATTAATCGTTTTTTTGTGATTAAATATAATTTTGTGTATTTAATTTAGTTTACAGGGTGTCCATAAAGTCTTTGAGGGTGTTAAGACGTTAATAAAACACAAAATACTGAACGTAAAATAAACTTTGGATAAATCCAAATAAAGATTAAATTATGAATATTTTTAAAATAAAAATAGAAATTGCAATCAAATTTTAAATAATCGTGCGGCATTTAAAGAAGCAAAAAATAAAAGAAAATCGTCATCCGCTAAAAACATCATCTAAAAAAACACATAAGAAATCAAAATTTGTAAGTTGTCACACGAGGTTTTTAGCGTAAAGTCTCTCCACATGCACCCAATTGGTAGCACGGCAGACGTTGAAATGAACCGTTAGCTCGCGCGACAAGCTACTGAGAGTCTGCGGAATAATGGCATCGATAGTGGCGTTGATAAGCTGTTTCAACTCAAGCAAGTCACGCACTTTTGTCTTGTTACCATGGTCCATGACGTAGCCCCAGACATAAAAGTCGGGATGCATGAGATCAGGAGATTTAGGAGCCCAAGGCATGGGCCCTTCCAAACGTAGCCATCTGCCTAGAAAAACTCATCTAGCTTGTCTCTGACAACTTGCACCCAAATTGAGAGCGCTTTGTCCTACTGGAAGATAAGCTCTAAAACCTCACTCCAACTGGGCTTGCAGCAGCTAAACAATGGCGTATTTCTCAAGCATGTTTAGGAAGTGGTCCCAGTAGACAGTTTCCTCGTGGTAAAAGATTGGGCATATCACACGATCGTACAGACTGCGCTCTAAATAATCACCTTAATGTCAGTTTATATACCACGTTAAGACGTACGTTTATGTGTTTGGATGTTCAGTGCCCCAGAAATGCACGTTTTGTCAGCTTACTTAACCACACAATGCACTTGTCTGCTGAGTTCATACCGTCCAATTTTATGTCTTGGTCTACGTCAAAGATCAGGTTTTCAAGACCAAAAATGCGTGACCAGCGTGATTTGAAGCACCGTATTAATACCGCTATCAAGGCCATCACTCCTAAGACTCTCCGTAACGTGTCGAGCGAGCTAGACGTTTGCCTCATCATGTATCGTGCTACCAATGGAGCACATGTGTAGATGCGTTGATGCAATGTTACAGAAAACTCATGTGAGACTTCACAAATTTTGAATCAGAATGTGTTTTTTCAGACGATGCAAGCTTTAAAATTTGCAGAGTGGACGTTAATGTCTCTTTTTCTGCGGCTTTTGTTGCAGCAAGATTACAAATCACCTGACTGCATTCATGTTTTAATTTTCATAAATATAAAACTTTGTAATTGTTTATCTTTTAACATTACTTTATAATAACGTCAATCTAAACGTCAATGTAAGTTAGTAACTACATTAAAAGTGTGTTTTAAAAATGTTAAGAAAAAATTTCATTTTTATATGTTGATATTGAAAATTCTTTTATTTGTAAAATATTTGGCATCTATTTTAGATTATTAAAAGAATACTAAATGGTATTACCTATTTACAAATTTTTTATGATTTAACATTATTAATAAAAAAAACTAAACAGTTTGTAATATGGTCAAACTTGACAAAAAATGATAAATTTCATATGAACAGCGTATTTTTTAAAAAGGTAACTTATATGATTGTACTAGATTGTTGTTCAAGCTAAACACTGTAGTGATCATATAAACATATTACACATATACACATACAATATATATGTATATATATATATATATATATATATATATATATATATATATATATATATATATATATATATATATATATATATACATATATATATAAATAAATATATATATATATATACAGGATCTCACGCCACCCGACTTTTATCTCTGGGGCTACGTCAAGGACCAGGTCTTCAAGACGAAAGTGCGTGACATGCGTAAGTTGAAGCAGTTTATCACCGCCGCTATCGAGGCCATCATTCCGCAGACTCTCCGCAACGTGTCGCGCGAGCTAGAGGTTCGTCTCGACGTGTGTCGTGCTACCAATGGACGCATGTTGAGAGGCCTTGAGGTAATGTTTCAGAAAACTGTAGTGAGACCTTACAAATTTTGAATATGCATGTGTTTTTTCAGATGATGCAAGCGTTAAAATGTGCAAATCGGACGCCAATATTCTCTTTTTTTGCGGTTTTTGATGCAGCAAGAATAATAATCATCTGATTGCATTTATGTTTTGATTTTTAAAATTGTCATAATTCAAGCTTTAATTTGATGTATTAAAAGTTTATTTTACGTTGAGCCTTATGTGTTTTATTAACGTCTAAACGTGTAATTTTAACATAGATATGTAAATTTTAAAGACTATAGTGAATTGAGTTTTTAATATGTACATTGTATTTTGACGTAATTTTAATTTGTTAAAATTCAAGACAAACACACAAACACACTCACACGCACGCACATTGACACACACACACACACAGAAGCACTTACTCACCCAAGCATACAGAAGTAAACAAGAAACTACAAGCAAAAATATGATGGGTTTTTTAAAGGTACCAATTATGTTTCAGTTGGCCTGCCAAACTTCGCTGACGCTCGGTTAGCGGATCCTTTTATTTTATCAACAGACGAACAAGCTGAGTACGATGAACTCAAATTTATAGTAAGTTTAATCCTTTAGTTAAATAATTTTTAAAAATATACTGCTTTGGTGAGTCTCAGAGACGGTTTATTTTTTAAAATAAATTTTAAAACAATATCGAAGCTTCCGCGAAAACATCCCGAAGATGCACTTATCACCAGCGCGGCAAGTGAGTATCTGCACTCTCCGCCATACTCCTTACGACGCGCTGGTGGTAAGTACATATGTTGTCTTTTGAATCGGAAGTTTCGATATGCCTGCTTGCTGCCATTTTTGCATTTGACGCTTATATTAAATGCCAGAACATCTCTGTAAGAACGTAAATATTGCTTGGCAAGATATATTTCTATAAGTTGCAAAATTATGATTAATTTTAATAAAAATAGGGCTGCTGTAATATTGAATTTCTTTAACATCATGAATTTTTGGTTACGTGATCTGTTAGGTGTTTTAAGAGAAAAATTATTCCAATAATTCCAAAAAAATTAATTTATTTTTTCATGAATATTTAACCAAGCTCATTTAACCATTAAATATTTTTAATATTTCTATATATTGCAGTTTTTATTTACATACTTACAAACTCTACACTGTCAAAAATGACCCAAAGTTAAATGTCATTAAGTATTTGTTTTAAAAAAAAATATTTTCTATAACAACCTGTACTAACACGTGGCAAAAACAATTAGTTATTTTAGACATTTGCTGCTTAAAACACTATTGATTTTGCATGTAAAATGTACATATTGAGCCAACTAAACTCCTCACATAACATTTACAAAATAAATTTGGTAAAATTGGCAATTATTGCTCAAAATAAAACTTGTGATTTAAAGTGTTGAAGTCATCGACTTTGCAGTATTATTTTTGCGAACTTTTTGATTTTTTAATTCTAATATTCTAACTTAGAAAAAAAATTTTATTACATTTTGGACGTCCAAACTACAGAAATAAACTTCCATAACATTGGCTTGCGGTGATTTCTGGAGCGATCCATGCAACAAACTACAAGGGGCGTGGAATGCGATTGTTTTAATCTGCCTACCTACAACAGTTGACACAGATTTAACACGTAAAACAAATATGTGCTTTACCAACTAAATACAATAAATTCGTATTGTGCAAGCTTCATATTGATATTGAGACCGCCATTAAAATTATTTTTCCAAGAACGAAATTTTAACACCTAAATCTATATTTTGAATTTGAGATATATAAGAATTAAATAATAAAGGACTTGCAAAAGTAGATTTAGTGAAAAACTAACTAAACTGTTAGCCCTACAATACTAACAAAGTACTAGCAGACGACTTACGTCACCAGTCTCAATTTAACATGCTTTTTTATGGTAAAATGCATAAGTTAAAACTTAATCAGAATATCTTTTCAGAGCTGAAATTTAAGTGTATCTTTCTGAGCCTCCAGATTTTTTTTCCTAGATTTCAAGTCATTTTGTCGAAAAAAATTTTTTTACCCATTTTACTTCAAATCCAGGAAAACAAAAGCTTAACGGCTCAGTAAGCTAAAGTATTTTTCAGCTCTTTAAAATAGATTTAACTGAATTTATAGCTGCTCCATTACCACAGATGGAAGCATGTTAAATTTAGACATGAACAGTAATTCTTCTGCTAGCACTTTGTTAGTATTGTTGTGCTATGTGTTTTTTTATCTTCTCAAGAAAATAACTTTTGCAAGTCCTCTTTTGTCCAAAAAAAAAACATGTTTCTACAGCGTCTCACTTTTTTTGGCATAATAAACAAATCAACCTATGAATAAGTCTTTTATCTAAACCAATAAATTCAGAAAACAGATTTTTTTCTACAGAAAAATACTAATTTTGTTTTTTTTGTGAAATCTAGTCCGCATTATAAGGATTCCTTGCGAGGGTTACGAAATAAACTACTCGCTCCTCTACTATGAGATAAAAAGTCTGTAACTAATGATCAATAAATTTGTCAGGGTAGCTTCGTGCAGATAGGCATCTTTTTCAGCGCCTACTTTAAATATAGTATAATATATGCACTTTCAATAAGAGTATTGTTTATTTTGTTTGCATAACTACAGACCTTTACGTTGACTGAGCTGGAATGCAAAGCATTAATGATATCGGTAATAACTTTGTCCTACCTACACAACTAAACAAACCTTTTAACTTTCCTGTACCAAAAATATTATAACACAATGAGGTGCTTCAACTAATTGCTATATGAATAATTTTGTCATAGTAATTTTTATTTGTATGCGGACTTTTCTACGATGTCTTTAGTCAAATAATACTTCAAGCAACGAATTTATATTAAATTTTAAAATATTGATCAATTAAAACTTATAATTCATAATAATTCATTTTAATTTTTGTACATGCATATTTTTGAAATTTTATTGGCTATTAAATTTGTATCAAATAATTATATTAAATAAATAATTAATATAAAATTAATTCTAAATTTTTAGAATAATTTTGAAAATTTGTTAGGTACAAAATTTAGTTAAATTTTAAAAGGATCATCTAATTAAACGTTAAATTAATTTTAGTTTACAAATAAATAAATAAATAAATACTTTCAAGGAGAGTTATAATTTAAAATCATGTGGATATTTTGCACAAAGTAATTATTTGACAATGAAAAGAAAATAAAAGTGATTCAGGTAAAGCCTTGTATGTGGTAAATTATTGTTAAATACTTAATTTTTAAGAATCAGAATCATTTAACTTAACCTTTTATTATTTTTTTAATTATATTATATATTCAAATTAATTTATAAAATATGAATTATAATAATAATATGAAATTTCACCAAATTCAACGTGTTTTTAGGAATTTAAGACTATAAAAACAGCTATAAAATGCTAAGCTTTTAAGGCCTAGGGATAAATACTTTAAAACTGTATTAAGACTGTATAGTTTTTATTTGACTTATGTAATATAATAGTTTTTTTAATTATGACTAAAACTAATTTAAGAGTTATAATACTATTTTATTGACTTAGCTGTTGTTATAGTTTTAATTTAGTAAAAACAAGTAAAATTTTGAAACCTCAATTTTTTATGATTCTTCATATTGTATTACTTCTTGTGATTATATAAAAGAAAAAAAGAAAGAACTAATAAATAACACTGTGTGGAACCTACATTGCACAGCATCAAGAATACTAAACTATTTTCAATCGAAAAACTAGTAAAATTTAAAAATATGTTGTCCATAATTCAAGTAAAAATAACAATAATTTGTGTTTGTTATAAACTTTGAAATTAAACATCGACTTATCTATAAATTTTATTGTCCTTTTAAACACTATGTTAAATATACTTTTTAGAATAGACTTAAATTTGTAAATTTGTAAAATAATGTTTATATTGCTGCTTTTTTTAGTAGCACCAAAAACAAGTGTAGCCTACTCAAATAGGCTACAAAAAATAATAAAAACTTGTTCTGTCTGAAAAAACAAAATAATATTTAGTAATAATATTACAGGTTTCTATATATTTAAGGTTTTCTTTGTTACTGTATTTACAGTACTATTAGGATGGTCTGGCAGATAATAACTTACAAATAAAAAGTAATATAATAAATCAAATTTAAACTTTGCTTTAACCATGCAAATTCAGCAATAATATTGTATTTAGCAAATAAATTTGCATGTGCTTTTATCAATAATTTATACAATGTTATAGGCGTACATCAAAGAGCTAGCTGGAGACACTCAAATTGGAAACGGAATTATCATAAATAAATACTGGGTACTAACAATGACCAGCGTCACTTCTGCGTAAGTTTTAAAAAAGTTCGTAAGAATTTATCAATGCTTAAGAATTATAAAAAAATTTAATAGTAAAACTTAATAATATATTTTTAATTTTGTACACAATTTTCATTAAAAGAGAACGAAATATTGGAAAAATAAAAACAAATAAATCAATACAAAAATAATATTTTTTGGGAAAAATATTGAATGTTTAAATATGTTAATATTGTTTAAAGAATGTAGCGGTGCGCAAAATATAGAATAATATTTCTTTACATGGCATAAAATAATAAGATTTAGGTCTGTCCAAATCCTAAATTGACCCGAACTAGATATATATAATAATTTTTTTTTAGTTTTTCATCTAAAAATATTTATGTTTAATTTTATATAATTGTTCATTATTTTTAAAATGGGATTAAACTTATGTCACAAGGAACAGAACAGTGAATTTGTACAATTGTACTTTGTTTGAATAATCAATAAATTATTAAAATAAAATTAGCACAATAAAATTGTTACCTATTTTATTACAGCTATGTATCTAACCAAATAATGGTTATTATTTGTGCAAACCCTGTACAAATTCTTGGGATCAACAGAAAAGTCAAACAAATTATAGATGATACGGATTGCGCTGCAAAACCTTTAGAAGCTTGTGTCTCTTTATTACGAGTAAGTACAAATTTCTCATTTACTTCTTTGAATCTTAAGAATCAGTTGTTAACAATAAATTGTATTCCCAAGTATTCAATGAAACACCACATATTTACAGACGTAAACATGACAATAATGTTTATTTAGCAGTTGTATTTATATCCTGGCTCGTGAAAGTTCTAACTTGCATTAGGATGATTGGCTCCATTTTAATAAATAAAAGCAAAAATAGAAAAAAAAAATTTAAAAATGATTTGTTAAATGTTTATTTTTTTACAAGCAAATAGTTCTCAGCAGTACTAGTCATATTATTCTATTTTAATTTGATAGCTTAAGAAACAGAGAGAATACAGAGAAAGAAAAAATAGAGAGACCAAGGAAAAGACGAACTAGACAAAAAAGGACTAGACAGCGACGTGCATTGACTGTTTAAAACGGTAAATTTAAAAATAGATAATTTTTAATGTTACCATTTGCATAGTCGATTTTCTCAAATGGTAACTTTTTTCTTGGTAGTATTTATATATGCATGCCTAACACTACGTCCTACATTGTATTTTAGTTTTTAGTGGTATTTATGATGTTTCTGGTGATTAAAAATTAAATGAAAATTTTTGATATCTCACTTTTTGCCAGAAATTTTCCATAACTTTTAAGCGTAAAAATTTTGTTGGGCGTTTCAAATATCATGTACTTACTACATGAACATAATTAGGTAAAAAATTTGTTTTTGGTTGATTTTAAGAATAAGAATAGAATAAGAATATTTATTGACCCAGGCAGTTCATAGTAACAATCAAAGTTACAACAAGCATTGGTCTCGTCTAAAATAACATAATAAATTATACAAATAACAACAAGAAAACAAACAATACAATAAATTCCACAACTATTACTAAATTATTAATCATTAAAAAAATTATAATAAAGTTTGTGAAACTGTATCATCAGTAGAGACCAGATTTAAAGTTTTTCAACTTTTTTTTCTGAAATATTTAGGTCCCTTTTAATGAAAAATGAGTGCGAATTGCGCAATTTTAAGTCGTTTAATACCCATTTATTTTCAACATTTTCAACATTTTCAACAATTTTCAAAATTTTCAACATTTTTAATGTTTTTGCAACATTTTTCAACATTTTTACATAATATTGCATCAAAAAAAAAAACGAAAACGAAAACATTAACATTTTAGGGTGAAATTTTAAATTACTACATAACTCAGATTAACATTGGAATAATTAAGTTGGTGCCATTAAAATTTGAATTATTTTTTTGTATGGTTGCTAAAATTTCAGAAAATATAAATGTTAAAAATGCATTAAATAATAATAATTGACTTGTAGAAATCCAGGTTTTAAGATATTTTTCTATATCTACTAACATTTTCAGTTTACAATATTTTTCAACGTTTACATAAAAAGTCCATATCTCTCAAATTCAAATTTTTATCCCAAAGATTTTCGTTGTTATTCAATGTATAACAACTACCGAAAATACTACTGAATATTTTCAGAGCTCATCGTAGTTGTCAGATGATAGATTTTTTTTTAAAATTACCATATAGGGTATTATGAGTTTGATTTTTTTTTTATTTGCTCTGTTTTTAATTTTGAGTTAACATTATTACATGCGACGTCATCAAAAAAAAAAGAAAAATAATAAAAATAATAATAAAATAATTGGCTTATTAAAATCTCAAAATTTCGTTATTCAAAATATTTAATGCTCTTCACCCCTCCCCCTCCCCTATATTTTGTATTAATTTTATTCTACGATTTCATTAATAAAACAATTAAAATTGTTGTTTGTTAGCTTTTGTCATGCGTTGTTGACAAAAACTAACAAACAACAATTTTAAATGTTTTATTAATGAAATCGTAGAATAAAATTAATACAAAATATAGGGGAGGGGGGGGTGGGAAGAGCAATAAATATTTTGAATTACGAAATTTTAAGATTTTAATAAGCCAATTATTTTATTATTCTTTTTATTCTTTTTCTTTTTTTTTGATGACGTCGCATGTAATAATGTTTACTCAAAATTAAAAACAGGGTGAATAAATATAAAAATTTTAACTTATGGTACCCTATATGGTAATTTTAAAAAAAAATCCCTCATCCGACAACAACGTTGAGCTCTGAAAATATTCAGTAGTATTTTCGGTTGAATAACAACGAAAATCTTTGGGATAAAAATTTAAATTTGAGAGATATGGATTTTTTATCTAAACGTTGAAAAATATTGTAAACTGAAAATGTTAGTAGATATAGAAAAATATATTAAAACCTGGATTTCTACAAGTCAATTATTATTATTTAATGTATTTTTAACATGTATTTTTTCTGAAATTTTAGCAACCATAAAAAAAACTTGTAAAAGTTTGTGTAATTATTGCGGAAGCATAAATAAACAATTTTTGTGCTATTTTATAATTTTCAACATTTTCAACATTTTTCAAGATTTTTTCAAAAAATTCAACATTTTTCAACATTTTGCCAACATTTTTGGCTCAAAAAATCACCTTTTTTTGTGACATTTTTGTCAAAAAAATCAACTTTAATTTGGTCTCTTATCATCAGTATAATATTCCAATGTTGTATGAGTTGTGAACATTAAAACATCGATGTTATCTACTTTTGAGTTTTTATCAAAAAAGAATCCTAAAGTATAAAATTCTTTATAAAACAAAAAATTTTTAAGCAAATTTTTAAAAAAATTATCATTATATACATTTCTTAAAATAATGCCAAATTGTCATAAATTTTAGCTGTTACATAATATGGACTTCTTTCGAAGAACTTAGATGAATGTTTTGAAACAGCCACTTTTGACTGTTCTGGCGGGAAATTTAAAAATCCATATTTTTCAATGTTACCACTTTTCTTATTGATGTTTTAAAAAATAACTTTTTCCTCGGTATTTTTTTACATCGATAAATTAAGTTATGATATACATTATTTTATAGGTTTATGTGTAATTGTCGACCTCTTTGGAGGTTTAAATATTAATTAAATTTTCAAAAATTTTATATTTTTAGATGTAGTTTTTTTTGGTTTTTCTGGTTTTCTAAAAATGAAATAATAAATAGTATAACTTAATGTATGAATATTAAAAAATCCCAAGAAAAAATTTACTTTTTGTGAAAATTGAAAATGGATATGATTACATTGAAAATTATGGGTTTTTAAAATTCCCGCCAAAAAGAACCAGTTATTTGAACCCCCCCCAAAAAATTACGCTAAAAAATAACTGAAAGGAAAAAAATATCTTAAAAAAAAAGATTTTACATTTTTCTTTTGTTTTTTAATCACCAGAAAAATAATAAATACCAGTAACCCTTAAAATATAATAAAGAACGTAGTGTTAGGCATGCAAATATAAAAATTCAAAAAAATTTACTTTTCGAGAAAATCAACCACGGAAATGGAAACAATGATAATAAGGTATTTTTTAAAATCCCGCAAAAATCAACTAAAACAAAAAAATCATAGAATTCATAACCGAATAGAACTTACAAGTCATTAATTACCCTTAAAGTTTTTTTAAAATTGCAATTATCTCAAATTAAAGTATAAAAAAAGTGAGAAAAACGAAAGTTGTTTGCCTATTTTTAAAACCCGTTAAATCTTCAAAATCTAAAAAAAATTCGGAAATCTAATTCATCTTGTAGAAGACAACTTTTTTTTTACGATAAAAAAAAGATCGAAAAAAATTGTTACTTTTTAAAAAAATTGTTTTTAAAAATGGCTGGAATTCTTTTTTTTTTAATTTTTAATAATCCCGCAAAACCCAATTTTTAAATAAAAAACAAATTTGACTTAATAGACATGTTAACAACTTATTGGTTGTTATACCATTGACAAAAATTAAAACGTGTCGGTTCATCTCTGAGATATCTTGCACTGGAGTCTTAAACATTTTGTTTTTGACGTCCCACAAAATAATCAGGTAGAGTGAGGTCTAGTTATCTTGATGCCCTAGCTGTGGGTCCATCTAAGCCCTTCCAGCCTTTGTTTGCATCGAAATCGGGCGCAATTGAGAGCTTTTTACTTTAAAAATGAACTCTTACGCCACTTACTGATTAAAATGAAAACCACTTGTCATAACTCTCTTTTTGCAAACATTTTAAAAAATGGCAAATATTGAGCTTTAATTTGATATATGGTTCCTGGGATTGACTTTAAGACTTACAGGATCTCTTTATTATTATGTTTGTAGCTTTCTTCCAGCAACCACCCCATTGCACTCGCTGGTGGGACATTGTCACAAAAAAATTCATTGATTGTCAAATTTTGTTTTCTACAACTCAATTTAATTTAGAATTTTTTGTTTAAAATTTGTACGTGCAACTAATTACACGTCCCGCGACGTCGTGTTTTTATGATATTATTTTTAACTTTTGAGCCACGTGTTAACTTTGAGCCTCTGCATCTTTGTTATTATTTAAGATAGATCTGAACATATTGCGAGTAAAAATATCTTCAGATTGTCTATTTTTTAGTAGTGCCAAAAAAAAGTTTGCAATGTACACTGGTTGACCTAAAAAAGTGACGTTTGCGAATGTTCTTAAAACGCCGTAACTTTAAAATTAAGAAGTGAGATTTTTTTAACAGTGCTAGTGTAAAATACATCCTATGTACTACGGTTAATTTTGTCACTGTTATTGTATATCTCGAATTGTAATAATAGTGTTTTAAAATTGTTCAATTTTGCGATTAAAATGTAATTGATGCGTTACTGAGTCGATAAAGTAGGCAATAGGAGGGGAAATAAAATAGTATGTATAGAAGTATAAGTAATATTAAACTCTACCTGGCTGCTGCGCGCTCGTTGCTCGTTGCTACTCTCTTTATAGTATAGACAATTTTTTTTTGTCAGCTGGATCAGCGCATGTATTGCCCGATATTATGTATGCTGCTTGCTTTTAAAACAATTATATAATAGACTTTTAATTTAGTGTTAATAAGAAATGTATACAATTTAATAATTTTTACTATTAAAATATATTTAATTAAATTGTTAAGGGATAATTTTTTTTTAAATTTTGTGTTATAAAAAAAATTAACACTCGTATCAGCAGCTTGAATTTGGTTTGTAATTATACCAAAAAAAGTATGTGTTTTAAAGAGATTGTAAATTTTTTTACGAAGGAAAGTTTATTAAAAAAAATGCAATATTTTTAATTTTTTTTTTACTATGAAATTAGTTGATTTCATTTCTGTTATTTTTATGATTTTTTTTTGATATTAGTAGTTTAGGTTTAATTTTTACACGTTTACTGTTACAGACAAATTAAGTAAACGTCAATGGTACAAATAATACAAGTATTGAAGTTACATGAGAAATGATTGAGTTAAAAAAATGTATGTGTCAGAATTGTCCTTCTTCTGTCCCCCCCCCCCCCCCCCTTTAAGAATTTTTTTTTTCATTTTAATAAACATTGTAGCTGGTAAAGAACAATGCACGTGTCTAAGCAGCACCAAAAATCATACTTAAATTTTCAGCTACGGCACGGCATAATTGCCACACTTAACAAACATCATATAAAATTTATTTACGATTGTTATCATATATTTTAATATTTTTTTAAAAAAACGAAACCAAACCGCATTCCTTATAACTTTATATTTTTCAACAACTTGAAAAAAAAGGTATAAACAAGTGTCAGAGAAAAACTATGTAAGTGATGACTGATGACGATATTTTTCTTTTGCATTCTGCTTCCTATTTTGTTCTTCTACCTCCACGCACTCACGCCTTTTCTTTTTCTCTCATTTGTTATTGGATTAACATTTCTCTCGCATATGCCAAATCTATTATGCCACACATTTTTATTTGAGGATTTTGGGCCTAATTTGGGCAGCTTTGGGCAGTAGGTCCCATAATTTGGGCAGCCTGTGTTTAAGAGATATTAAACTTTAAAATATTGGACCTTTAAAAACATTTCTGCCGCATATGCCAGACTATATTTTTTTAAATTTTGCCTCAAAATTAAGTCAAACATTTAGGGCAGCGGAACTTTTAATTTGGGCACTAGTTTTAATTCGTGAAAAACTATTTTAATTGCAGCAAAAACAGAAAAACTAAAATTTGGTGACGTCATAAACAAAAAACATTACGCCCGCCTACGCAAATGAGTAAAACTTTCGGGCAGTAGGAATACAAGTGTTTTACCTGTAGAAGACTATTTGGGCAAATTTGGGCAATGATTTGTCTAAACCGTTCTGCAACAATAACGGATTCACATGCTTCTTTTAAAATTATACCTATGACGTCATCACAAAACAATTTTCCTGCCTATGCCAAAGCTAAAATATTTTGGGCAGGAGAAACTGATTATGTTTTCTTATAATAATTGCTATAAAATAATTTGGGCAAGCATTTAAATTACGCTACGTTAATTAGTTTGATTAAGATTAATTTTTTGGTTCTTAAAGAGTGACGTCACTGGTTAACATTTCTACCGCCTACGCCAAAGCTAAAATATTTTTGGCAGGAGAAACTCAATATGTCTTCTTATAATACTTGATATAAGATAAGTTGGGCAAGCATCAAGAACACGCTACGTTAATTAGTTTGATCAAAATTTATTTTTGTATTCTTAAAAAGTGACGTCACTGCAAAATATTTCTCCCGCCTACGCCTAAGCTAAATATTTTGGGCAGGAGAAACTGAATATGTTTTCTTATATTGCTTGCTATAAGATAATTTGGGCAAGCATTAAAAACACGCTACGTTAATTATCTTGCTCAAAATAATTTATTTCATTTTTTAAGTTTGACGTCACAGGTAAACATTTCTCCCGCCTACGCCAAGGCTAAAATATTTTGGGCAAGAAAAACAAAAAATAATTTTGTTTTGAGCTTATGATAAGACAATTTAGGCAGATTTTTTCATTACTCTGCATCGATTAGATAATACAATTATTTTGTTTATCCAAATTTAACAAGCAAGAGCGCGAGAAATTTAAACTTTTTTTTTTACGGAGTGGCAAAGTGTAATTTCAGATAAGTTTTAATTGGTTCCGCTCTTGTATAGTAATTTTACTTTTACTTTTTTACGATATTTTATTTATTGTTTTTAACTGTTTAATCATTTTTATAGTTTTTGAAATAATATATTTATTTCAAGCTATTAAAAAAATCATTAAAAAATTGATAAGTTTCATTATTTTGGTTCAGTTTGTAAAACTTAAAAGCTGAAAATTTTTAAATAATGTCACTAACCGAACTTTTTTTTTACTTTTTTTTAAGCATACATGCAAAGAAAAATTGTATTATATTGTAAAACATCTTAGTAAAAATAGGAGACAATAAATAACATGTTAAACGATAAAATTTATTACTTGCAAAAATTATAAAACCGGTTTGAATGCATAATTCTATTTTTTTTAACTATTCTATTTCACAGTAATATTTAATTAAGTAATAAGTAATTTTTTAAAATAAAAAAACAAAATATAAAATGTCCTGCAACTTTGCATTACTGCAATTAAAAAAAGTTATGTTTTAGAATCATATAATTTTTAGTTTTTAACATAATTTTATAGTTTTTATTTTTAGTTAAAATAATCCTTTATTAGTATTAAAGGAAGAAAAAAAATTAATAATTATTAAGGTAATATATTTTGACTTATAAATAACCCATATTAGAGTAATGCAATTTTTCTTTGCATTTATGCTTAAAAAAGTAAAAAAAATGTTCGGTAAATGACAATATTTAAAGGCACTCTTTACCCTGGAATTATATCCCTTTTATATAAATATTATAATAAGTAAATGTATTTTAGAGTTAAAAAATGACCGATTTTGAGCATTATATTTATTAATGACTCTAATTAAAAAATAGTGTTTTTTAGTAGCCATACGCTTGGCAACTATGTACCAAGCAAAGATAGGGGAAGGTATTGTGTCCGGTAGGAGAGCAGGAAAGAAGCAGGTGAGGGGAAATATAAAACGCACCTGATTGGTTGGATTTTTTAGTTATAGTAAAAAAAAGGATGAATGGAGCTATGTAATTTTTTTATAGTAAAAAGTAAAAAGAAGTTTTTTTTAAAATTATTGTTTTATAATTAAGTTTATATACAAAATAGCTACAATATAGACCAAAACACACCCACCCACCCACACATAATATAATATTTTATATATATATATATATATATATATATATATATATATATATATATATATATATATATATTTATATATATATATATATATATATATATATATATATATATATATATATATATATATATATATATATATATATATATATATATATATATATATATATATAATATATACATATAATATTATAATACATCGATTATAATAATACTCTATGATATTACAAGAGTTAGTAAATGAACCAGTATATATGCTAGATTACGCTGTGAAGAAGTATCCAAACTGCCGAACGAGTGACCTGAAACAAAATACATTATTTATTGTTATTTTTGTACATTTTAATTGTATAATTAATTACCCTAGCTGGTTAATTTCTTTGGTGTTATCCACATTGCTATATAACCGCGTGTGAAAAATTTAAATAAATTAAATTTTGTATTGACTGAGTGCATATAAAAATTAAAAAAACATTCTATAACATCCTTATTTATTTAAGAAATTTTATTATTATTTATTTTACGTTGTATATTTTATATGAAAGTTATCGTAGAAAAAATCTTATAATTTTATTGTTATTTTTATCTATATAATAAATATAACTATTACATAAATAATTAGTTTTTTACTGCATACATATATTATGTAAGAGCAAAATAATAATAATAATATTTTGTGTATTACGTAAATTTTTATATTCCTAATATATATAATAAACAAATATTATGAGCGACTGTGTGTACTCACCTAAACTAAACGACTGCTGTGAATCGGTACACTGTCTGCATCTGGTCTTGGTTCTGGTGCGCTCGAACTTGGTGATGGGACAATGGAGAACAGGACATCGAATTCTTCTCCATAATCTTCAATTCTTGGTTGATTATGAAGATCAATGATGCGAAGATGAAGATTTAAGCGCCAAGCCGAGTCTTTTTCTTCGTAGATGCTTACCCACTTCCAGCGCTGGTTTTTTTTGGAGTATATAAGTTTGCTTCCGACCACCTCTCTGCCCACGTTGGAGTTGTTATCCAGAGCTGCTAGAATCGTTCTGTCAATCATACCTTCATGCGAGAAACTTAGTCTCTTTGGCATATACAGAAGTATGAGATTGTGAAAAGATTCTAGCGGCCCTGTGTGCATATTTTCGTACGCTTCACGTAGATCTCGTAAGAACGATGGTTCTAAGATTAGTTTTTCTAAAGCTTTGTAGTCGGCGTCATCACGGATAAGGTATCTCTTATGGGGGTCATGTAAATCATCGTCATCTGTATGGTAGCATCCGAACTGAAGTTGAGTCCCATCACTTCCTTCTTCAAACCATACGTGCACATTACAAATGTGGTTAAGCGTGGACTTGAACATTTCAATCAGCTTGTCACCATCTCCGTCACAATTTGCACAGCAGAACCAGATGTGACGAATTATATTATATTTCCAATCTTTTAACTTACCCATCCCAGACTTTTGCGATAAAGCAGTGTACTTTTTGTTGAAAGATTTTGTTAGGTGCCATACGTCATACGTATGTTTTACCTCTTTATATTTATCTCTCATTAATTTTGATACACCAAGATGGCGGTCTGTGCATAGTACGTTGAAGTACTGCAGCTCTGTTGACAGACGCTCAAGTAGGATGTCACACGCTAGAACCTCCAAGGAGGCGCTTGTCTGCGTTGGTTCTTTTTTTAATACAATGAAGTCTAATATTTTATTAGACCTAGCAGTCATAGTTGTGTGCGTATGAAGGTACGCACAGTATCCTGGTGAATCATATCTTCCATCGGAAATTATTTTGGTGCCCTTATCGTCCTTGGAGGCAGCTTCATTTTCTTCCTCTAAGTTTTGTTTTCTGTGTTTAATTCATTCGTAGCGGAGGTTTGGTGACACAAACTCTTTTGTATTGCTGTAGAATGATGTTTGACATATGCTAGGTAATTGAAGTGTACGTGTAAAACGTTCGAATCCAGCATAGGGCAGGACGCTGAGGTAAGCTGCTGATGTGAGTGCAACATTTCCAACTGGTTTTTTATTGACAACTACTTGAGATTGCCAAACATTGTTATGATGCTGTAAACACTCTGTTTCAATTTCAATCATGCTCCCACACTGTCTTTTCACTTTGCTATAACTTACTGGGGAACCACACTCAGGACAAAATCTAAAAAGTTGTTGCAATTTAGATTTCTGCACTAACACAAATTCAAATTCAGCATTTTCCCGCCACATTTCATCACTATATTTTAGGGTGTTTTCACATTCACTTTCACTTGATGTCTCAAAGTCTAATGTTTTAACAGTTGCGTCATTGTCATCGCACTGTTCATTTAAATTCACATCTGAATAGTCTGAAAAAAAGGATGAATTTTGTCCAATGTTGCTAACACCTGTATCAAAATTGTATTTAAAGTCTTTCTGCTTTTTAAATGGAGTTGAGGTAATAGGCAAACTATTTTGCTGCGAGGAAGAGGTAAAATTACAACCTGACATACCACTGTCAATTGTTTTAGCAATTTTGGATGGAGGTTCACCCAACTCTTCAGGTGTGGTGGTGATTTCTAAGCTTGAGCAGATAGAGTTGTCGTGAAATAAGTAGAGGGATGGCACTGCAGTTTCCTTAATTCGTAATGTATTAAATTCCAAATTAGCTATGTCTTCACCATGGTGAACTTTAAACTGTCCATCGACAAAATCATCGTCACTGAAGTGAAGTGAACATATGTTGTTGGTGGTGAAAATTTCACTTCCTTGCCGTCCAGTAGCAAGTATAAACTTTTCATACCTATAAAACAAACAAAAACAATAAGCACAAAAATAAAAAGTCTGTCTATCTCTCTCTCTCTCTCTCTCTCCTCTCTCTCTCTCTATAAATAAATATATATATATATAAATATATATATATAAATATATATATATAAATATATATATATATATATATATATATATATATATATATATATAAATATATAATATAGGCTGACCATATATATTTAGATGCAAAATCGGGACACTATAACCATAGGAGAGAGGCAACTTGGGACGTGGGGGCGGGGGCCTTAAAAGGGGGCGTGGTCCCCGATTTTTAAGAGTATTTTGATCGATTTACAAATGGCCATTATTGAAAATGGCCAAAAAAAAAAAGCCATTATTGAAAAAAATTTAAAAATTAAATTTTCTATAGAAAACAATTAAAGAACTACGTCCACTTTTTTTTTAACATAAATTTTAAATATTTTTCTTTTTTGCTTCAAAAACAATTTTTTTACGTACAGTCATTAAAATTAGCTCCAAAAATTGTAATTTCAATAAAAAATATTATTATTGTTATTAATATTTTTTATTGTATTACCAACTATTTACCAAGCAAATTATTAATTTAGCAAAAGAAAAAAACAAACAAAGAAACAAACAAAAAAAACGGAGATTAATTATTAATAAATAACGACATTTTTCTATATTAAAATAAATCATATGTGTGTGTGTTTTATAGATTTTTTTAATTTTATTTTTTCTATTGCTAACTATTTATTCCCTTCATGAGAGATCGGGACATTTCAAATTTTAGCCGGGAAAAGGGGTCAAAATCGGGATTGTCCCGTGAAAATCGGGACGTCTGGTCAGCCTTATATAATATAACAATAATATAAAATAATATATATATATAATAATTAATGATATATAATAATATACTTTAATAAATTAAATTACTATAAATAAATTGATTTATTTTGTGTATTTATTTGAATTATAAAATTTAGCCTATTTTATTAATTTGCATCATTATCGTAACAACAATACTTTTTCTAATATTTAATAAAATATTTTTATATTGTTTTTAGGGCTTCTATATGGCTTAAAAATATTCGTATAAAACTGGAAAGAATGCGAGCAACAAATTAAATACATATTATGCTCACCTTTGATCTTCTTTCCTTGGAAATTTATGATGTGCAATTTTTCTTTCTGAAAAATCTTCGTTTTTTCTTCCAATTGTCCTGCATCCTAACACAGAACACTTCCGTGGAGGCATGCTGCATATGCACGGAATAATATTTTTTTAAAGTGAAGCATGATCTTGTTGTCTTGGGTTCGCGAAAATACTCAGGTGTTGTTTTTCTACCTTTTTTATTGTTATGATTTTTAGTTAACGATGACTAATGCGCATAACTCTTAATGACATATAGTACACAGCCATTAGCAGGTGACCAACACCTCTTTTTTTTTCTTTTTTTTTTTTTTTGTCCATTATTATAAAAATTCACGAATTTTTTTTATTGCACTTGCCAGCCAGTCTCAAATTATTTTTAGAGAGTGTAGCATCACTTTTTTAAACGTCAACATAATTTACAAAGTGAATTTTTTTAATTAGAATAATGAGTGGAGCATTAGGAACAATGCCTGAACCAGTAGCCACTGAACAAGAATATCAAGAGTATTTAGAACGTTTACGTCAAATTAATGAAGTTGAGGAAGAAAGAAAAGGACGTTCAGTTAATACAGCTTGGTGTGATTGCGAAGTATGTATCGCAATGCCAAAAGATGTGGAATGTTTCTGCTGCAAAGAGAGTACTCTATTACAGGAAATTATGCAGAAAGAAAATTTGCAATGCGTGACTGCGCACAGTGAGTTTAATACTTTTGTGACAGGCAGTAGAATACTTAAAATATTACGCGGTGATAAAATAAAAAGAAATAAGCCAAATTATTTAAGAGACCAAGACTCCAATAAAATGTGGCGCTATCTAGCTTATTCTGCATTTGTTAAATTTGTTAGATCATATGTGCAGTTAGGAAAAGACAATGAACGTCGAGTGCGTTATGTAATTCCCGCATGTGTCGTCGGAGAGATTAGACGTAAATATCCCAGTCCTGATGGGAATTACAAAGGATTTTGCTCCAGATTTGGCCCCAAGTACCCTGCTTGATTCATAGGTAAGTTTATTATTATTATTTAAATCATGCTTAATTTTAAATCATTATCATGGTTCTGGCTAGAAAACCATCATATTTTAAATTTTAAAACGATAATGTGTTAGTAAACTTCTAACCATGATAATCATATTACTCATGTGTGTGTGTTTGATAAGAAAATATAACAATAATATAGAAATAACTTGTAAAATTAAATTTTATTACACCTTTTTCTTATATTCTTTATAGGTTATGGATTGCTGCTAAGTGCGTTTGAAAATAAGAGCCTGATTTGAAACTGCGGGAGTCGCAATTTTCGTCACATTATTAATTTACATATAATGTACAATTTTATATAATATTATTCTATAAAATATAATTTTGTCTTTTTCTTAACTGAAATAATAAATAATGTTATGTGTATGTTATGCTTCTTATTTAATATAATATTATTATTCTAAATTACGAATCATGTTTATTCAGTTTTATATTTACTTTTATTATTATTTTTTTTAACCAATAATTATCTATCTTCAATAGCTACATTCTTTCATTCATTTTTTAGTAATAAACTATAAATTTTAAATTTTATATGTTCATGCTGTATATTTTGTCAAAATGCAGCATATTTTTACTATAATATAATAGAGAATTAATAGTAAAAACCAATTAAAAGACTAAAAAACTACCCATATATACAATATTATATACATATAATGCAAAAATCATTTCGTAGAGAGTAAATTGTTGTTGCATATACTTGAAATTTGCTTTTGCCGCTCAAATCCCCACTTCGCTCCTCTCACGCTGACGTCACGGTGATCTGCCAATCACAGGTATTTTGCTCCTACCACCTGACTTCATAGCAAATAGCTAAAGCGGCGTTGCTTCCTCGCTCACGCTGACGTCAGCGTGAGCGCTCTTAAGGGTAGCCTCAATTTTTTTTCTCCCTAACGGTGCATTTGATGGGCACAACTTTGGTATACTGATTATCAGTAAAAATGTTTAAAGAAAATAAAAAATACTTGCTCCTACCGTGAAGAGGGCCTTTAAAAATTATCAGCTATTAAGTTTTACAAACTGAACCAAAATAATGAAACTTATCAATGATTTTTTTAATAGTTTGAAATAAATATACTATTTCAAAAAAAAATTAAAATCATTAAACAGTTAAAAACAATAAACTAAATATCTTTAAAAAGTAAAAGTAAAATTACTATACAAGAGCGGAACCAATTAAAACTTATCTGAAATTACACTTTGCTACTCTGTAAAACAAAAATTTCAATTTCTCGCGCTCTTGCTTGTTAAATTTGGATAAACTAAATAATTGTATTATCTAATCGGTGCAGAGTAATGAAAACATCTGCCTAAATTGTCTTATCATAAGCTCAAAACAAAATAACTTTTTGTTTTTCTTGCCCAAAATATTTTAGCCTTGGCGTAGGCGGGAGAAATGTTTACCTGTGACGTCAAACTTAAAAAATGAAATAATTCATTTTGAGCAAGATATTTAACGTAGCGTGTTTTTAATGCTTGCCCAAATTATCTTATAGCAAGCAATATAAGAAAACATATTCAGTTTCTCCTGCCCAAAATATTTAGCTTAGGCGTAGGCGGTAGAAATGTTTTGCAGTGACGTCACTTTTTAAGAATACAAAAATAAATTTTGATCAAACTAATTAACGTAGCGTGTTCTTGCTGCTTGCCCAACTTATCTTATATCAAGTATTATAAGAAGACATATTGAGTTTCTCCTGCCCAAAATATTTTAGCTTTGGCATAGGCAGGAGAAATGTTTTGTGATGACGTCATAGGTATAATTTTAAAAGAAGCATGTGAATCCGTTATTGTTGCAGAACGGTATAGACAAATCATTGCCCAAATTTGCCCAAATAGTTTTCTACAGGTAAAACACTTCTATTGTACTGCCCGAAAGTTTTACTCATTGGCGTAGGCGGGTGAAATGTTTTTTGTTTATGACGTCACCAAATTTTAGTTTTTCTGTTTTTGCTGCAATTAAAATAGTTTTTCACAAATTAAAACTAGTGCTTAAATTAAAAGTGCCGCTGCCCTAAATGTTTAACTTAATTTAAATATAGTCTGGCATATGCGGCAGAAATGTTTTTAAAGGTCCAATATTTTAAAGTTTAATATCTCTTAAACACAGGCTGCCTAAATTATAGGACCTACTGACCAAAGCTCCCCAAATTAGGCCCAAAATCCTGAAATAAAAATGTGTGGCATAATAGATTTGGCATATGCGAGAGAAATGTTAATTGTTATTGGCTATCGACTATTCAAGGTCAAAGTCACCTGCATGCTTTTTCTAAATGTTGTGGTTTCTTTTCTACTGCACAATAATGTAGAGTACATGAGAGTGACGTTTAAACCAGTACGTAAAATATTTTCATACAAAATTTCAAGTACCTTGTTGGATGAAAACAAAGAATTCTTCTTATTTCGATTACTAATTACTAAAGGCAGAAGAAAGACAATTCTGACGCATAGTTATTATTATTATTTTTTTTTCATACTCAACAATTTCTCATGTAATTTCAATACTTGTAATATTTGTACCATTGACGTTTAATTTGTCTAACAGTAAAGGTGTGAAAATTGAACTTAAACTACTAATACCAAAAAATAAAAATCATAAAAATAACAGAAACGAAATCAACTAATTTCAAATTAAAAAAAAGATTTAAAAATATTGCAGTTTTTTTTAATAAACTTTCCTTTGTAAAAATAATTTACAATTTCTTTAAAACACATACTTTTTTTGGTATAATTACAAACCAAATTCAAGCTGCTAATTCGAATGTTAATTTTTTTTATAATACAAAGTTTAAAAAAAAAATTATCCCTTAACAATTTAATTAAATATATTTTAATAATAAAAAATATTAAATTGTATACATTTCTTATTAACACTTAATTAAAAGTCTATTATATAATTGTTTTAAAAGCAAGCAGCATACATAATATCGGGCAATGCATGCGCTGAACAAGTTGTCAGAAAAAAATTGTCTATACTATAAAGAGAGTAGCAACGAGCAACGAGCGAGCAGCAGCCAGGTAGAGTTTATAATATTACCTATACTCCTATACATACTATTTTATTTCCCCTCCTATTGCCTACTTTATCGACTCAATAACGCATCGATTACATTTTAATCGCAAAATTGAACAATTTTAAAACACTATCATTATAATTTGAGATATACAATAACAGTGACAAAATTACCCGTAGTACATAGGATGTATTTTACACTAGCGCTGTTAAAAAAATCTCACTTCTTAATTTTAAAGTAACGGCGTTTTAAGAACATTCGCAAACGTCACTTTTTTAGGTCAACCACTGTACATTGCAAACTTTTTTTTGGCACTACCAAAAAATAGACATTCTGAAGATATTTTTACTCGCAATATGTTCAGATCTGTCTTTAATAATAACAAAGATGCAGAGGCTCAAAGTTAACACGTAGCTCAAAAGTTAATATCATAAAAACACGACGTCGCGGGACGTTTTAATTAGTTGCACGTACAAATTTTAAACAAAAAATACTATATTAAATTGAGTTGTAGAAAACAAAATTTGACAATCAATGAATTTTTTTGTGACAATGTCCCACCAGCGAGTGCAATGGGGTGTTTGCTAGAAGAACGCTACAAACATAATAATAAAGAGATCCTGTAAGGCTTAAAGTCAATCCCAGGAACAATATAACGAGTTACAATTCTAAAAAAATTTCATAGTGAAATTAGCCTCTAAAATAGTAAAAATTTAAAAAAAAACTTGTATATATATATATATATATATATATATATATATATATATATATATATATCGTCCTGGTCGCGGCAAACCACCGTATCTCCATTGATCAAAATTTTCATATAACGCGTATCTCCAGTGATCAAAATTTTCATAAAAGGCGTATCTCCAGTGATCAAAATATTAATAAAACGCGTATCTCCAGTGATCAGAATTTTGAAAAAGCGCGTATCTCCAGTGATCAACTATTTTACTTTAGAGCGTATCTCCATTTATCATTATAATATATGGAGTTTTCAGTATTTAATTGTTTTAACTCGTTTTAATTAATTTTTTTAAGATATCTTGACGGATAAATAGCTAAGTATCGATATAAATTTTGCAAAATATAAGATTATTTTAATTTACGGCTGACTGCGCTATCTCGCGATCTAATATGGACGTATTAGTTCTAAAATCATTAAATAATTTTAATTTCAAAGCGGCGCCAATATTCGCCATTAGCGATTTTTGGCAATCTGACTGCTAAAATCGACTTACACACGTATTCTTTAATATATCTGTGAGCGAAAACAATTTTTTTTCAATTTTTCACCAAAACCATCTATTCGACACGGTTCGACATTGAAGCATAGGTTATCGCCATATTTTATCAAGTTATTGTGGCAGGTCAACCAAATTTTTATACAAGATAGTGCTCTACGCCTTGTAAGTGTCCACGTTGAAAAATTCACGATTTTAAAATTATTTTCTAATTTTCAGCACCCCTTGAAAAATGGTCCGATAATCAAGGGGCAACCCTTGCTTTTTTTCATGAAAATACTTTTAGTTCGATATTTGTAATATTAATGCCTACATTGATTAAATAGGACTTGCTAATTACGAAAATGGAATTGCGGGGCTTCAGATTTTATTATCATCCAACCTCAGACCCTAAAACCAGCATTTTTCTTACTTTTTTTATGAACAGCCGGATGTTAGGGCTATTTAGGGATGGATGAGGGTGACTTTGAACTTATAATAAAAACACCAAGCAAGGCTATATATTGTGCGCCAACATACCTTGGATCCATATTGCTCAGATAGATACCCATATAACCCCTATTTCAAATTTTAAAAAATCGCTAAAAAATGTTGCCTCGCGTTGTTTAAAAACTATAATCGATTTTTTCTTAAAGTTATAGACTATATAAAACAACATGTTGTGCTTTTTAATGAATAAACACGAAATGGGACATTTATAACTGTTTAAAAATTTTATAAGTTAATGTGGCCCTACGAGAGAGCGTAAAAATAATGTAAAGTATGCAATTTAAGTAACTATTCATGCTTTGAAAACAAAAACATACAAAAATTAGCATGAAAATGTTGTGCGGATTGCATAAATCGGCTTTGAGACAAACACTAAAGTTATTAAAATGTGAGTTAGTGTTATTAGATATAAATGCTTATGATTTTCTCTGGTCTGTTCCTTTAAGTTATTGCGCAAAGATTTTTGTGTTTAAAGTCACCCTCATCCACCCCTAAATAGCTCTAACATACGGCTGTTCATCGAAAAAGTAAGAAAAATGCTGGTTTTAAGGTCTTAGATTGGCTGATAATAAAATCTGAAGCCCCGCAATTCCATTTTCGTAATTAGCAAGTCCTATTTAATCAATGTAGGCATTAACATTACAAAAATCGAACTAAAAGTATTTTCATGAAAAAAAGCAAGGGTTACCCCTTGATTATCGGGCCATTTTTCAAAAATAGATCGATGTTTTGCTAGAATCTTACGTTTGCATGATTTGAAATTCAAAAAACTTGTAACGTTGTTAGATATTAATATTGCCGTCCATTTGCAACAATCAGATCGACTTTATGTTGATTCGGCGCCGAGTTACTGCCGAAAACACCAAAACATTTCAAGGGGCGCTAAAAAATAGAAAATAATTTAAAATCGTGAATTTTTTAACGTAAACACTAACAAGGCCCAGAGCACTATCTTGTATAAAAATTTGGATGACCTGCCACAATAACTTGCCTCAATATGGTGATAACCTATGCTTTAATGTCGAACCGTGTCGAATAGATGGTTTTGGTGATAAATTGAAAAAAAAATTGTTTTCGCTCACAGATATATCAAAGAATACGTGTGTAAGTCGATTTTAGCAGTCAGATTGCCAAAAATCGCCAATGACGAATATTGGCGCCGCTTTGAAATTAAAATTATTAAATGATTTTAGAACTAGTACGACCATATTAAATCGCGAGATAGCGCAGTCAGCCGTAAATTAAAATAATCTTATATTTTGCAATATTTATATCGATATTTAGCTATTTAGCCGTCAAGATATCTTAAAAAAATTAATTAAAACGAGTTAAAACAATTCAATACTGAAAACTCCATATATTAAAATGATAAATGGAGATACGCTCTAAAATAAAATAGTTGATCACTGGAGTTACGCTCTAAACAAAGCTGATCACTGGAGATACGCTCTCAAATGAAAAACTTTGATCATTGGAGATACGTTATTTTTTAATATTTTGATCACTGGAAATACGCGCTTTTTCAAATTTCTGATCACTGGAGATACGCGTTTTATCAATATTTTGATCACTGGAGATACGCGTTTTATGAAAATTTTTATCACTGGAGATACGCGTTTTATGAAAATTTTGATCAATGGAGATACGGTGGTTTGCCGCAACCAGGACGCAATATATATATATATATATATATATATATATATATATATATATATATATATATATATATATATATATATATATATATATATATATATATATATGTATATATATATATATATATATATATATATATATATATATATATATATATATATATATATATATATATATACAATATTAATTCTCGTAACGAATAATAGAAACCTGATTTTCTAAAAAATAAAAAAGAAACCCCCAGAATCAGGAATAAAATAAATAAAATAAGTTGTTGCAACCAATAAACTTACAAATTAAAAAAATAAACAATTAAAAACTAGCAACTTCTGGCTTAACTTTATATTTTTATAAATACATAATTTAGAAATATTTAATAAATAACAGCTATGTGTAAGTGATATACCGTATTTTCTAATTTTCAGCCATGAAATATTAAAAAAAGTTATTGATTAAATCCTTCAATATTTTTTAGGTGTGTCTATCAATAACTGCGGATCACTTTGCACCTATTGCAAGTGTACTGACGAGCTACCGAGATACAACTAGAGATATGAATTTGTACCGACATGCTGTAAATAATGGGGAGGTGAGTTTTGTGCTAATTGAACGTCAAGAGACCCTTACATACCTAAAAGTTTATTATTTCTAATCTAAATATTACCTTGATTGAGTGCATCACTTTAAACATAAGACAGGTAGTTCAACTTCACTGCAATTCTAAGATAACTCTATTGTTTTCAATATTTAAAGATATATTAATACATAAATTACTTAGATTAATAAAAAATAAACAATTATCTGAAAGAAAGTGACTTCAAAATATGTTTAAGTCACAAGATGCAATAAAGATAATCTCCTTGCACAAAATATGTTAGAGTTTTTGCTTTATTTGGAGAATTTTCCTTTTAAACAAAAGAATGATTAATTAAATTAAATAGCAACAGAACTTTTTCATATCTTTTCTTTTCATTTTTTTAGAGAAATACAATGGTGCTGATCAGAATTGTCAGATGATTCTTAACATAATTTATGCAGGTTTCTTTAGTTTAAAAAAAATTATTTACAGATCTCAATTATTTTTATGAAAAAACATAGATTTTTAATTAAATTATAATTCATTCGAAAAATATGATAAGGCATCTAATCTTTATGTAAGACTAAAAGTAACTCATCAAATTTTTATCAATAAATCAAAAGCAAATTATAATCCTGAGTCAATAATTCTGAATTTTGCAGCAGCTTCTTTTTTTTAAATTATATGTATAATAATTGTCTGACAGTATTTTGAATTGTATGTAGTAATATATAAAGGTTAATGCATAGCAAGAATATAAAAAAATTATTTAATTTAATTATTTTTAAAAAGTTTTCCTAAAAACATTGTTATTTGTATTTCTTACACATATACTTAAGTACTAATGTATGCTTACAATTATATATAAATTCATTGTTTTGTAGTTCATAATGCAAAGGCTTACCAAGAAAATCGGCGAAACTTGCGAATGCGAAGATTATACAGACTGGAATTTAGCGGTCCACGTTTGTTTGGCAAATAATCCAACAATATTTGCTGAGGTTCGTATTTGATCATAAAAAGTAAATATCTTAACATAAAGTTGTCATCTACTAAGTTGCACAATTTGTTAAACACAAAGTATAAAAAAAAGAAAAAATTAAAAATTCCCATAAAATGTACCGATAGGAAATAATAAAATTTCAATACATTGTCCTTATGGGAGCAGAGGAAAACCAGCCACATAGCGATATATAAGTAGTATTATAAATGGAATTAAAGTCCCCACCTATACTTCTCCTTATTTCTTTGGTCAAATCGCTCACAGAACGTGATGCATTCTGTTATATAACATATTTTGTTTACAATTTGTTCGTTCTAAAATGTAAATGCTAATAAAAAAATTATAAAGCAAGCATATTTGAAAACTCATAATAAGACAAATATACAAAATAAAATAACTTAAATCAATAATCCATAATTTATAATGAACTAGGAAATCTCTAGATATTTAAATTATACATTAAAAGTAGCAATGCAATTATTTTTTTGTTTATTTATTATGTTATATTATTAAAAAAAACAATATGATTGTAAATATTATCATTTTAAAATAATGTAATGTTAATTTCTGTCACAAATACTTGCTATATGTAAACGAATCATTGGGCTAAAATTTGTATAAATTTTAAGTAAAATATTTTATTTACTTGTTAGTTTTCTTACTAAAAATTGCTCTACCTTATGTAAAATGGATAATGATGTTTTTAGTTGAACTTGAACATTTATTCATTCAAATATCGATGTTAAATATAACATCTGAAAGATTAATTTTAAATAGCCTAACAAATAAAAAAAATTTTACCTCAATACTTTAAAAAATATTTATTATACAAATATTTAATTTCATAACATAAAAATATATATATGTTGAAAAAAATAGTAACATCAGTATAGAAGATAGATGTATTTCTTAGAAACCTAGTTTTTACTTGTATAATACAAGAACGTAATGAGGTTGCTTTGGTCAAGAAATAGGGCAGGATGTGTTTCATTTTACAGATAACTCATCGGAGGGGAACAGAGCTTCGAAATTAGACATGAGTACGGGCATTCAGTGTTGATTTTCTTTCTATTGTTGTGAAATTTTATTATTTTCTATCGGTACAAAAGGTAATCTACATTATTTTAAAATACTTTTGAAATTCTATAGAATTGGATAATTTAAATTACCTGATAATGAATTAATGTTTACAAAGGTTCACATGGTTATTGCTTCAATCATTCATTATTGTAAATGATGGTAATTTTTTAAGGATGTCAATTTGTCATGCTACATTGCTTAAAGATAACTTGTGTATGATTTGCAGACAACTGATATGAAAACTATCGTAGTGACAAATGCAGACAGAACTGAAGTAATCGGTTTTTTGATTGTGGAGCAAGCATCTGATCAAGGAGAGATCGTGTTGCACGTGGAAGCAGTCAAGACCTTCATTACAACTAATGCAATTGTACCTACTTAAGTACAATACTTTTAAAAACAATATAAGTAGTTTAAAAGAAAACTTGTCTTATGGCACATATAATTGTTATTATATATATGTATGTATATGTGTATGTATATATATATATATAATTATATATATATATATATATATATATATATATATATATAAACAAATGTGTTAGAAAATATTAATTTTTAACTTAACTTCAAATAAAAATTTGGCTTTAACAAGCTGCTTGATTTGATAAATAAATAACACAACACTTAAAACTTTGCACTTTTATCGGGTAAAAAAATTCTAATAACTGCTTTTAAAAAATTATATTCATAGTATATAGTATATAAAAGTAGGCACATTGTCTTATTTTCTCTTCAGCTTTCTGACTCTTGGTTTTGAGGCTCCTTGACCTACGCACTGATCGTCCTTGTCTGTTGTTTTTTGTTGTTTTCTTTAATGCCTTAACGGTCAACTGGTAAACTTGTATTACATATGTCTATGATTGGAATCAAAATAGGCAGTAATTTAAAGTTATTGACAGACGATTTATATACTTTTATATACGCTCTCGAAAACGTTACAATTTTGTGTTAAAATAACAGCTATGTAATTTTTTTTAAATACGGTAAAATAATTATTTTCACTTATTTATACATGTGACATATTTTTAGTGTTGTAATGCTTTATCATCAAATAAAGGATACTTTTATTAACAGGTCACATCGCTCCATATTTAAATTTTTAATTATACTTTACTGTAAAACAGTTACCTATACCTAATGATATCCCCCGCGAATATAAATGTAAGTGTTCTTTGTAAACGGTAATTATAAAATAAAAGTTAAAGAATCAAATGAATAAAAATTTAACACTTGCCTAATTTGTTGACTTATTTTCTAAAAACCTAAATATCTGTAACATCATAGATACCCATAAAGTCCTGTCCCTAGTTTAGACATTAACAAAAGACACAAGAATTAACATAAGATAGCATTTTTGTATACCAAACTAAAGCTAAACATTTTCTAATTTTATCAATTCAAACGAGAATAAAACCGGATACGTGGTTCATTTTTTACACGCTAGATGGCGAAAATTTTACATTTTCAGTAAAAATTTAAATTTTCTTCAACTTTTATGCCGCAAAATGTTTACATATCAACAGAAAGCACAGTGTGTGTTATGGTACCAATCTTACGGGTCTGCTTCTGCCGTAAGAAGAATTTTAAGAAATTTTTATTACGTTGAAACTTATCAAACTTCAGGTGAAAAATTAATCTTACGTTGCGCGCAAAAGTTTAAAGAAACCGGAACACTCAAAGACAAACATCGTAGTGGCCATCCGTCTGTTACTAAAGTCGATCGAGTGATAGTCCTAGAAGCTTAAAAAAACAGCTATACACTATCAATAAGACAAGCCAATATTAGACATGCCTCGGGCAACTGTGCACAAATAACCACGTAAACAAATCAAGAGTCCATAAGTGAGTTCATCTCGACCTAGCCACCTTCCTGGAAACACTTCGTTCCTTGGAAAATCTTCAGGTTTCAGTTGATTGAGCAATGTTATCTTGTAAAGAAAGCCTTACAAAATAACATTGCTCCATCAAATGAAACCTGAAGATTTGCCAAGAAACCAGGTGTTCCCAGGAAGGTAGCTAGGTCGAGATGGACTCATGGTATGGACTCTTAGGTCACCTGATCTTACCCCCCCCCCCCAGACTTCTTCCTTTCGGGTTACGTGAAGGACAAGGATTTCAGGACGCCAGTGCGAGACGTGCAAGAGCTGAAGCAGCGCATCACCGCCGCAATTCAATCCATCACTCCGCAGATGCTGCGCAACGTGTGAAGTGAGCTGAAAGTTCGCCTGGACAAGTGTCGTGCTACTAATGGAGCTTATGTTGAGAGACCTTGAGGTCACGATTTAAAAAGTCATGTCACAACTCAGAAAGTTTGAATCTAATTAACATAAATGAGTAAACTTTCTTTCATTTTAAAAATATTTTCACAATAAAATTTGATTAGCGTTGGTTTCATCGCGCTATCTTAATAAGGGAAAAAGTTCCAAAAAAAACTCGACATGTAATCTTAAAATCCTATACGTACTGTGTATTACGATCACGTGACTTTGAGGTAATTTTGGAACTTTATTCTAATTAAGCTAGCGCGATGAAACCAACGCTAAATTTATTTTTTTGTGAAAAAAAATATGATAAAAGTAGGTTTACTTATTTATCTCTATTATACCGAGATTATGATATATAGGGCGCAAAATACGTGTAAATAATATGTTACCAAAATGTGACACGCTGCGTGAAGTATTTTTACATTATCGCCGTAATTTTAAAATATTTTCCATTGAAATTCATATATAAGTGATCCCCATTAAATTTCCTATCGATCGATATATTTCATCGTGTGATTAATCAAAAATTGTATTGAAAAAAATTATTAAAAAAACAAGCTAACTTCCCATATATTAGACAAACAAAATAATATGCAAATTTTACGATCACGTGACTTCGAGCATTTTTTTGAACTTTTTTCCTAATTAAGATAGCGCGCTAAAACAACGCTAATCTACTTTTTTTGTGAGAAATTAAGATGAAAGTAGGTTTACTTATTTATCTCAAGTAGATTTAAATTCAAATTCAAAACGTCTTTTACTAATGGCTAAGGTTAAGGCAAGAATGCCTTTTTTATCCTTAACCATTAAAAACTTGAATACAGAGTTATTACATGGCAATTTTACATATATGTTTTACAGGTGATTTATGAATAATAATATAGAAAAAAAACACATTTAAATATTTAAAATATTATCCTAAACAAATCATATTAAAGAACATACACGTCAATCTAGAGTTATATAATATAAATTCACACATACGTCAAAGTTTATATTTATAAATAGATATTATATTATGCATATACATAATAATATACATATATATATATATATATATATATATATATATATATATATATATATATATATATATATATATATATATATATATATATATATATGTTTCAAACTTCAAATGATATAGTTCTTCCTTACTACACATAAGTGTAGATCGGACTTCACGACATGGCGATATATGTATATATCAATATATAAATATTTGAAAATATTTATCTTGCACTATTACACCATCTGAAACGAATCATATAAATGCAAATAAAGCCAATCAGTTAAAAGGAAGTCAGCGGTCGGAATCGAACTGACAACCTTTGGCTTTGCGCTCCACTGCTCTGACCATGCTAAACGGTAGTTTAGATTCAATTTCTTTCAATTTCTTTCTGCTCGAGCCAATTTAAATTGGTTGCGTTTTCGTAGGATTAAGAAAGAGAAGATTCTTTGCAGCCTACTGAACTACGGACTCCAAATCTTTATTTTCTTTATTTCTCTTAAACTATGTATATTTGCATAAGCATAAATTTGAAAATCGTCAGCATATAGATGATAAAAAGAGTATTTTAATGATTCAGGTGCATCAAGAATGTATAGTGAAAAAAGGAATGGTCCTAAGATAGAGCCTTGTGGTACTCCACTTTGAATATCTAACCATTCAGAAGTTTAAGTATCATTTTTAATGCCTTGTTGTCAACCAATAAGATACGATTTTAGCCAATCAATAAAATTATTATCAAATTCATAAGGGATTTCGTGGTCTACAGTGTCAAATGCTTTGCTAAAGTCAAGAAGTGTTAATATAGGTAATTTCCACTGACTAGTGCTTTGCGTATATCCTCCGTTATTTTAAGTAATGCGGTAGTTGTGCTGTATTTGGATTTAAATCCTGATTGAAAAACATCAACTATGTTGTTTTTGGTCATAAACTCTACAATTTGTAAGTAAACAATTTTTTAGAGTAATTTTGACAGAAAAGGTAAAATACTTATAGGTCTGTAATCTTTTAATTCAGTGGGAGTAGCTAGTTTAGGTATTGGTTTAATTATGGCTTTTGTCCAAATAGAGGGCAATTTATTGCAAACCATTGAACGGTTTATAATATGAGTAATTTCTGGTAAAAGCATATCAAATATAGGCTTTAGGTAACTCCATCCGATACCATCAACTCCTACTGCTTTAGTTTTGATATTTTTAAATAATAATTTAATTTCAGATAATTTTACAGCACGAAAAAAAAGGCCTTTTGAACCTAAATTTTTACATTTCGAAGTTAAATTATTTATAGTTTCTGTTTTTTTTGTTGTATCTATACCATCAGGTAAAGTTGTAAAGAATTTGTTTAAATCATCAAAAGAATGACAAATTTATTGTAATTGGACCACAGAGTTGATGAAGGTAGCTTTGGATCAAGTTCATTTGAAGCATAGGATAGTTTTGAGTTACGAGTTAGAGTATTCACTCTATTTCTCTATGTTTCATATTTTTTTAAGTCTTGGAGTACGTTGAATTCACGATAAATTTTGTATGCAGCGGCGCGTTTATTTTCTAAATTAATAATTTCTTTAGTACGCCAGGGTGCTGGTTTATGAGTAACGCGCGCGGTACGCACCGGTGCATGTTTTTCGTATAAACTTGTAATTTTATAATTTAACAAAGCAAGTGCTTCATCAACATCTAAAATTTTACAAACTTTATTAAAATCATAATCATACGCATCCTTTCTCAAATCCTCAATATTTATATTTTTAAAATCTCGATATGTTACAATTTTAGGCTTAAATTTGCTGTGTCTTACTGAGTACACAAGGTAAATTAAATCGTGATGTGAAAATCCTGGTGCATGTAATTGACCATTTATTATGACACGTTCAGTGTTTTTTGTTATGAAAAGATCTATCAGGGTTGGTTCGGAGTTTTTTGCATGCTTGTGAGTAGTTTTTGATGGGAGAATGTTTAGATTTAATGTTGAGAGAAAACATAGCAGGCTTTTTTTTTATATGATTCATGAAGTAAATTAATGTTAAAATCACCTGTGATTATGACATGCTCGTATTTAGCTGATAACTCGGACATTGTCATTTCAAATTCAGTTAATAATTCCGTTTTAAGGGGCCGATAAACGCAAGAAAAAAGTAGTTTTTTGAAGCCAATTTTTAGTTCAAGTATTATGTATTCAGGTTTTGCTTTATACTTACATGCTGCTTTAGCCATAATTTTATATTCAATATCATCTCTAACGTATATTGCAACCCCACCATATCCTTTATCAAGTCGATCTAGACGTATAAGTTCATAACCAGGCATATGCACGAGATCAGAATTAAGACTTGGTTTTAGTAATGATTCTCCCACAGCTATTACATGGAGATTATTATTTAAGAAATTGTCCTTAAAATAATTAAAATGAGATAGTTATGATTGTGCATTTATGTGTATTATTTTTAACATATTATTATATTGTTTAAAAATTGTTTTACGTTGTTCTCCCAGTGACGAGGTTGGCTCTATGGTTAAGGCTGATTTTAAATCCGGGTCATTAATAAGGCATGAAGGAGATGGAAAAAAGTCAAAAGGACTTTTTGTAAGTTGTGATTTAGCAGGGGTGTTTATTAAGGCAGCAGTGATCTGGACTAATTTACGTTTTTTATTGCTGATATTATTTCTGCATCTGATATGAGTAACACATAAAATAAAAATTGCAACATATAATCTTACAATCATACTGGTCTTCATGGCACTGTTAAAGAACTAATCAATATATAACTTTACTGATGGATACAGATAAAATTAGAATTACAATTAAATTTAATATATCCATCAATATATTTGAAAGATAGCAATATAATTGCACTTAAGCACTAGAGAATTATGACTAAAGTTAAACAAAATAGCTTGGTATGCTATAAAATTAATACAATATTTAAGCTAAGACTAAACGGAATAAACAATTTAAAATTATTAGGATTTTTATCTGCGATTTTAATGGCAGAGAAAACCAAATTTAAGAACTAAAGAAAGAATCTATAGCACAATATTCTATGAGTTGTGATTTATGATATTGTTACATGTAAGAAAATGAGAACACAATTGTATTTAGGTTCAATATATTAAGAAAAACATTGGTAACTAATTTTATTTTTTTTTTCACGTACAAACATAAAATGCAATGTTTATGCTTATTCAATTTCAGCAAAGTTTGTGGGAAACAAAGTATCTAAAACTATGCTGTATAGCATTCATGTGGGATGCACCAATGTCATACTGTACAGCGTTACTACTTCATTTCTTTTTTTTTTTCCTTTTATATATATATATATATATATATATATATATATATATATATATATATATATATATATATATATATATATATATATATATATATATATGATAAGAAATTTTCTCGGTGAAATAGAATTATTGTCTTACCTTCTGTGAAGACACTGGGCTTTACACTCGCTGCTATCACTATTTTAAATAACAATGAAAAAATAATAGTCACTTTGTACATAATTATAAAAACACTCAATTCACAGTCTTTTTAAAAATTACATAGCTATGTTATTTACACACAATGTTTAACGTTTTCGGAGACTATATATCACAAATGATACATACTGTCTGTCTCCTTCCTCAGAACTGAAAACTAAACTCTCACTCTCTGCCGTGCTGACCTCCTGAGGGGAGGAGAGGGCGTACGCGCCTCGTCAGGTGCAAGCGAAACGTTGACTTTATTTTTAGTACGATTACATGGTACTTTCTTATCAAATGGTTTCAAAAGGGGAATCCAAATGCGTGGCAATTCAAAACTTGGTTGACTGATAATTGTTTCATTTTTCCTTCTTGCCATTTCTATTGCTTCTAAAAATTTTCTATTTTTATAATGACTTTCTCTACCTATAATTTTAGCTTCTTCCCATTGAAATTTGTGATTATTATCCAGAGCATGTTCCACAAGTTTTGAATATCCTGTATCTCTTTTTTCTGTTTTTTGCTTGTGCTCTTTTACCCTAATATCTAAAGGGCGACCAGTTTCACTGATGTATTCCATTTCACAATCACAGGGTATTGAGTATACAACATTTTTATTCATACTTTTTTTCATGTCTAGTTTAGTACGTACTAATTTTGATTTTATAGTTTCTCTTGACGAACACACAAATCTTAAATTTACTTCTCTGCCAACTCTTTGTAATTTTTCACTTATTCCTTGAACATAAGGGAGGCAAATTGTACCAGCTGGTTTTTCTTTTTCTATTTTTTTTATTTTTTTTTATTTTTGTGTGTTCTTTATTTTTATTTCTCTGTAATTTTTTAATTAATTGTGGAGGATAGTCATTTTCTGTTAATATATTTGCAACGAAACTTTTTTCATCTTTCCATAACTGGTTGCCAACGCAGTGACTTTTTGCTCTGTGTAATAATGTAGCTGCGATACCAGATTTCGTTGCATATGGGTGGTTTAAATTGTAATTAAGATAGTGACCACTATCAGTAGCTTTTCTATAGACTGAGGTAACTAATTTATTATTTAACCTTTTTACTTTGACATCTAAAAATGGAAGTTCCCCCTCCTTCTCATACTCAATTGTAAATTTAATTGTTTTTGCTTGATTATTCATATGATCTAAGAATGATTCTTTTGGGGCTTCATTTTGCGGCCATATTATAAATGTATCATCAACATATCTTTTGTATATTATTAGTTTTGGAGTGAAATTTTTAATCGCCTTACTTTCAAGTTGTTCTAAATAAATGTCACTTAAAGCTGGTGATAATGAGCACCCCATTGATAAGCCATTTTTTTGTTTGTTGAACGAACCATTAAATGCAAAATATATGTGGTTGATACATGGCAATCCATGTCATGCTTTAGCTAAATATTTAGTGACAATAATTAATCCAGTATTAGGAAACCATACAGCCTTTGTTAAAAATTCAATAAGTTTTGTCAAAGATATTCAAGGAAAAAACATTAATGATAATCAAGTAATGGTGAGCCTAGACGTAACTAGTTTATTCACCAATGTACCTGCAAATGAAGCATTTGTAGCAACAAAAGTCAAACTTGAATCAGACTAAACTTTAAATATAAGAACAAAACACAGTGTATCAACAATTATGAATTTAGTGACAATGTGTATCAACAACCCATATTTTGAATTTAATGGTTCGTTCTACAAACAAAAAAATGGCTTAGCAATGGGGTGCCCATTATCACCAGCTTTAAGTGACATTTATTTAGAACAACTTGAAAGTAAGGCGATGGAAAATTTCACTCCAAAACCAATAATATACAAAAGATATGTTGATGATACATTTATAATATGGCCGCAAAATGAAGCTCCAATAGAATCATTCTTAGATCATATGAATAATCAAGCAGAAACAATTAAATTTACAATTGAGTATGAGAAGGAGGGGGAACTTCCATTTTTAGACGTCAAAGTAAAAAGGTTAAATAATAAATTAGTTACCTCAGTCTATAGAAAAGCTACTGATAGTGGTCGCTATCTTAATTACAATTCAAACCACCCATATGCAACGAAATCTGGTATCGCAGCTACATTATTACACAGAGCAAAAAGTCACTGCGTTGGCAACCAGTTATTGAAAGATGAAGAAAGTTTCGTTGCAAATATATTAACAGAAAATGACTATCCACCACAATTTATTAAAAAGTTACAAAGAAATAAAAATAAAGAACACACAAAAATAGAAAAAGAAAAACCAGCTGGTACAATTTGCATCCCTTATGTTCAAGGACTAAGTGAAAAATTACAAAGAGTTGGCAGAGAAGTAAATTTAAGATTTGTGTGTTCGTCAAGAGAAACTATAAAATCAAAATTAGTACGTACTAAACTAGACATGAAAAAAAGTATGAATAAAATGTTGTATACTCAATACCCTGTGATTGTGAAATGGAATACATCGGTGAAACTGGTCGCCCTTTAGATATTAGGGTAAAAGAGCACAAGCAAAAAACAGAAAAAAGAGATACAGGATATTCAAAACTTGTGGACCATGCTCTGGATAATAATCACAAAATTCAATGGGAAGAAGCTAAAATTATAGGTAGAGAAAGTCATTATAAAAATAGAAAAATTTTAGAAGCAATAGAAATGGCAAGAAGGAAAAATGAAACAATTATCAGTCAACCAAGTTTTGAATTGCAACGCATTTGGATTCCCCTTTTGAAACTATTTGATAAGAAAGTACCATGTAATCGTACTAAAAATAAAGTCAACGTTTCGCTTGCACCTGACGAGGCGCGTACGCCCTCTCCTCCCCTCAGGAGGTCAGCACAACAGAGAGTGAGAGTTTAGTTTTCAGTTCTAAGGCTGGAGACAGACAGTATGTATCATTTGTGATATATAGTCTCCGAAAACGTTAAACATTGTGTGTAAATAACATAGCTATGTAATTTTTAAAAAGACTGTGAATTGAGTGTTTTTATAATTATGTACAAAGTGACTATTATTTTTTCATTGTTATTTAAAATAGTGATAGCAGCGAGTCTAAAGCCCAGTTTCTTTACAGAAGGTAAGACAATAATTCTATTTCACCGAGAAAATTTCTTATCATCATGCAACCTCGCTCGAAATTCATCATTCGAAACATATATATATATATATATATATATATATATATATATATATATATATATAGTATATATATATACATACATATATACATACACATACACAATACATCTATACACATAGATACACACATACATATATATATATATTTTAAAGCAGAGATTGTGTTTAAATATCATAAATGAAATGTAGCATAGATTACGCTGTTTATTTTTTTCCGTGTTAAAAATTTAAAAGCAAAAGATTTTTTTTTACGCAACAATTTTATTATTGATAATATTTATATTGAGTAAGGAGAACTAGTTAATTATATATATTTATATATATATATATATATATATATATATATATAATATATATATATATATATACATCCATATGTATACATACATACATATACATATACACATAAGCACATGCATATATATACATACATGTACATACATATAAACATATATACAAGTGCATAATATATATTATATATAACCTCAAATATACGCATGTATAATTACTAGTACTAAATCTAAAGCAAGGTTAATATGAGCAATAGCTTTAATAGAATAATCTAAGAACTGATTAAGTAGTAAAATTAGGTACTCAATTATTTATAATGTTGCTTATAACTTCAGTTATCTAAATAAATAAAACATTTTTTTATTGAGTCGTTGTTTTAAAGTCTTTCAAATATTCCTTTTTATTTATTTTTACCTTCTTGCCGGCTTGATGGAGGGCGTAGATGGCACAGCTGTAGCTCCATGCCTTTCGGTCACCTGCAGCAGTGCGGGCCGCACGCAGCAGATCTTGGCGCCGAGGTGTGAGGAACTCTGTGAGGAGAATTCCCGTGCCTTTGAGTTGTTTTTTATGCAGCCACACTCTTCTCTTCACTACAATACGAGTGAAGCGCACCAGCACCGGTCGGCACTTTGCCCTGCCATCACTCGTTTGAGCCTCTTTGTCGTATTTTCCAAGTCGGTAACAATCAGATATTTCAAATTCCGTCAGTTTAAAAGCAAGATTCAGATTTTCATTCATTGTGTTGACAACTTTTGTTACTAAACACTCTGGCAGGCCGTGTAACAGAAGGAATGAGAAGCGACGGTCTTGTTTAATTTCATCTATTAATTCCGTCTGCTTTTCCGCCTCATCTTGCAGCTTGCATATGGTCTTATTGATCTCTTCAATGTCAGATGAAAGTTTATTTTGCAAGCTGACAGCAGATTTGATGTTTTCTTCAATGTCCACTCCACTTTCCTCCGTGATGTTAAACTTCTCCACAAACTCCTTACATTTAGTGTAGTTTTTAAATAAAGTGTCTAGTTTGAGTTGGACTTCTTCATAATCTGACACTCGAGCGTTGAGCTTACTGAGAGAAAGTGCTTTCCGCTCCTCCTCCGCCTTCACTGGCTTGCTAGGGGAGGATGCGGGGGTGGAAGCGGTACTTGACTTTTGCTTGTTTTTTTTCCTGCCATGGCTGATAAACGAGAGAAATAGCAACACAAAGTAAAAACACAAAAAAGTAAATTATTGTATCTTGCGCGTTGAAAACTAACAGAAAGTTATAAAAAAAAAGTCACTGTATATTTATAGTTAATATTCACCATAGTAAATGTAATTAGTTATTGTATGTACATCACAAAACATAGAATAATTTGGAGCACACTTAGCACGCGACTTCTAGCATGACAGAGATCATAAGATTAAAATAGTAAAAATATTTATAACTTAAAATTTATTTTACTTTTATTAATATATTTGCGACTTGTTATGTGACTTGTTATCATAAATTTACAGTGGGTGCGATTCATAAAGGCTCTGAAACTGGTTTAGCAACAAAACTGTTTTATTATTCCTTAAACTGGTTTAGGGACCTCACTAAACTAGTTTAGAACTAAACTGGTTTAAGTTGTTTACTTTTCTTAAACTAGTTTAGCAAAACCGTTTTAAGCCTAAACTGGTTTTAGAATGAGAATTGATTCTTAAATATGGGGAAATTGCACTTTTTAATCGTAAGTTTTTCTAATGAAAATCTGCCGTAAAAATTAATTTTAGTGTTCAAAATATAGTAAATTTAATGAGGAACTCGAATTCATACATATTGTGAGGAAAAAATAATTTTTTGGTGGAGAAAAATGTAAAAAATCAAACACATCTCTTGAAATTTCGGTCACTATATTTTTTTGAAAAATTAACATGTATTTGGGCAAATTTAATAGTTTTTGAGCTAGATATGCAAATCAAAATCGAGCCTTAATTTTTTACAGAAAAAATATGAATCGCGTTGGTTTTATCTCTCTAGCTGAATTAGGAAAAAAGCTAAAAAAACTGCTTGAAGTCACTTGACCACGGGTTTCACACCTGTACGTACCGCCATACTTACGTAATAAATCGGGATATACTTAATCGATTATTTATTTTTTTTCACTTATTTAGTTGTATGGAAACATAATCCTCTCTGAAATAGGTAAAACGTAATAATAAAATAGTATCGGCAGTCTAGTGACTGGTTTTACGCGTGTTATCTTGGGACCCCTATACTAGACCGATTCAGAGTGAACGTGAGCGGTGAAAAAAAGAAAAAAGAAAGAAGGTAAAAAAAAAAGAAAAAAAGAGAATAAAGGGGTTGCAACATGGCTTCTTCAATCTTAGATAACGAGAAGAAGTGTTCAATAACTCACATAATATGCCCCAAAGCCCCATAGTAGCCCCATGCAAAAACTTGCTTTCATCCTGCGAGATATGCAACCTACTAGAACTTTTCTATAGTAAGCCGTAGATACGGAAAAAGTTGCATATCTCGTAGAATGATTGCCAGTTTGCGGGGCTACGGAAGGGCTTTGGGTCTAATCACATGTGAGTTTACGAGAACTTCTTCTCATGGGCATTTTTCACTACGACACTACCGCGCTCCCTCTTCAGCTAAAATCTCAAATAGTGGCAAGAAGTCTGAACAGCAAATTAGCAATGCAACGCATATGAAGGATGACCCGAAGGACCATTTCATTTGACCTAATTAAAATTAGGCCAGGGTAATGGAACTTGCAGTGTCTAGAGTAAAAACCTTGCATTGGTAATTTCTGACGTAAATTACCCCTGAATTGGCCCACTTTGATCCTAGTTAAAAGGTTGAACAGGGTTGCATTTGCCACTGATATTTGAGTTTTGAAGGTGCAATTGGGAGAACTTTAAATAAAAAACTAACCCTGGGCAGGATATATGCACATTAAACCAGCACATGCTATGGTGGTGCACAAAATAAGGAAACTGAAAAAGGATTTTAATATTTACTTTTCAACCCTTAAGGGGTGTTTAAGGGTTGTTCAACCAAAGGTATAGAGGTACTCCGATTTTGACGAAACCAACGACGTTACCGGGGTAACTTGCCTTGACAAAGACAATGATAACTAGAGACCGGATTTGCTGGTACTCTCGACTTTTTTTCTGTTAATTTTAGGTAACTTTTAACCAAAAATGAGTACGAATTGGACAATTTAAAGCCGTTTAAGCGTTACCAATTTTCAACATTTTTACCATTTTTACCATTTTTTCAAAAAATGTACCATTTTTTACCAATTTTTTACCATTTTTTCGGGAAAAAATCAACATTTTTATACCATTTTTTTCAAAAGACATCAAAAAGCTAAAAAAAAAAAAAAAAAAAAAAAAAAACAATGAAAAAAACGAAACGGAAAAGTATTAGAAGACGTAATTGCTTTGATTTTTATTTCGTTTACACTTTATAATTTTTTTTTAATTTATAAATAATAAATTGGTAAAGATATAGTACTGAATAATCTTAGCATGAGTTGAAAAAAAAATCTATAATTCACTATTAATATCTTCTATTGTAGTATATCTCCTACATATTTCATTATACATACATATTAAGGGTAAGCAATTAAGGTTTTACAATAAATAAAAAAAATATATAAGTGAAAAAAAAATATTAAAAAAAACAATCCGCCTATAGTTTTTAATATTTCGGGTTTAATTTTCTTATTGATTTTTTAGGAAAAAAAAGTTACAACAGTAAAACCTCGATAAAGCGAAATTTCATTATAGCGAAGTTTTTTCACAAGTTCCGCTGAAATTTACAAGTATAAAAGCATAAATAAAACCCGTTATAACGAACTTTCGTTAAAGCGAAGTTAAAAAATAATACATTTTCATCAAAAAATAGGCAATGAATCCAAATTTTCGTCGATTCATTGCGTTCTCTCTTACGACAATTCTTCTAGAAACGCATGCGATAAAATAAAAAAAATAACTTTGAATAAATAAATGCTATTTCGATTGAATATATAAAATTATACGTGAAGTTTTGTTGTAATAGCAAGTTTCAATAATGCCAAAAATTTAAGTTTCTATCACTGTGCAAATTGAAAAGTATTTTTTAACTATTTTTGTTCTCATTTGTTTATGAATACTAGATTGCTGTCTATACGTAAACAAATAAATTTAGCAAAGTCAATTCAATTAAAAAAAAAAAAAAAAAAAAAAAACGTGTTTAACTCCTCATATTTTATATAGTATTTTGATTTCTTTTTCTTTCATTTTGCGCAAAATTTACAAAATTTATCAAATATGAAAGATCCACAATTATTTCTTTTAATTATTGTTTTTTATTCCATAAAGTTGCATACTTTACAGGCGCGTAGTATTTTTTTTTATTGTTTTTTTCCCAACTGTGAGATATTTTTCTAGGATTGTAGTTATCTATGTAAAGGTTTATTATTATTGTAGCGCGTCTTTCTTTCAAACAGCTTATAAAAACACTTATTTTAATATGCTTTAGTGGTGCAAATTGTAAGTTATAAAAATTGTTCTATGGTTTTTACTTTGGCTAAAGTGATCGGTTTAATTGTTTTAGCTCAAAACAAAAATGATCTTAAAAATATAGAAGCAAAAGTAATGAAATAATAAGTTTCAAAATATCAAACTTAATTTTTTATTTTTTTACTTGTTCAATATATGATAAAATCTTGCTACCAAAAAAAAAAAAAAAAACAACAACGACAGAAACTGCTAATTAACAGTTTTTTACGCTATTTTAAACGTTTTACCATTTTCACCATTTTTTCGATTTTTTTACCATTTTTTACCATTTTAGTACCAATTTTTAGGCAAAAAATGTTACCATTTTTGTTACCATTTTTTCAAAAAAAAGTACCAATTAATCCGGTCTCTAATGAATAACTATTGAAAATAATCAAAATGACCCCCAAAAGGATTTAAGGGTGCCACCCCTGCGAAAAAATATTCTTCGATTTCAATGCAATAAATTGTCAGTATTAAGTTAACTTGACCCAACAAGAACCAAAAAAGACCAAAAAAGACCATCAAAAATGATGAAAATGACTCCAGGAGGATTTAAGGGT
>CASGGR010000026.1:45000-211083 GCA_949318235.1 Ecdyonurus torrentis | reverse complement strand
TAGCATGTGCTGATTTGATGTGCATATATCCTGCCCAGGGTTAGATTTTTATTTAAAGTTCTCCCAATTGCACCTTCAAAACTCAAACATCAGTGGCAAATGCGACCCTGTTCAACCCCTTAAATAGGATCAAAGTGGGCCAATTCAGGGGTAATTTACGTCAGAAATTAACAATGCAAAGTTCTTACTCTAGACACTGCAAGTTCCATTACCCTGGCCTAATTTTAATTAGGTCAAATGAAATGGTCCTTCGGGTCATCCTTCATATGCGTTGCATTGCTAATTTGCTGTTCAGACTTCTTGCCACTATTTGAGATTTTAGCTGAAGAGGGAGCGCGGTAGTGTCGTAGTGAAAAATGCCCATGAGAAGAAGTTCTCGTAAACTCACATGTGATTAGACCCAAAGCCCTTCCGTAGCCCCGCAAACTGGCAATCATCCTACGAGTTATGCAACTTTTTCCGTATCTACGGCTTACTATAGAAAAGTTCTAGTAGGTTGCATATCTCGCAGGATGAAAGCAAGTTTTTGCATGGGGCTACTATGGGGCTTTGGGGCATATTATGTGAGTTAATGAACACTTCTGCTCGTTATCTAAGATTGAAGAAGCCATGTTGCAACCCCTTTATTCTCTTTTTTTCTTTTTTTCTTACCTTCTTTCTTTTTCCTTTTTTTCACCGCTCACGTTCACTCTGAATCGGTCTAGTATAGGGGTCCCAAGATAACACGCGTAAAACCAGTCACTAGACTGCCGATACTATTTTATTATTACGTTTTACCTACTTCAGAGAGGATTATGTTTCCATACAACTTAATAAGTGAAAAAAAATAAATAATCGATTAAGTATATCCCGATTTATTACGTAAGTATGGCGGTACGTACAGGTGTGAAACCCGTGGTCACGTGACTTCAAGCAGTTTTTTCAGCTTTTTTCCTAATTGAGCTAGAGAGATAAAACCAACGCGATTCATATTTTTTCTGAAAAAAATTAAGGCTCGATTTTGATTTGCGTATGTAGCTCAAAAACTACCAAATTTGCCCAAATACATGTTAATTTTTCCAAAAAATATAGTGACCAAAATTTCAAGAGATGTGTTTGATTTTTTACATTTTTCTCCACCAAAAAATTATTTTTTCCTCACAATATGTATGAATTCGAGTTCCTCATTAAATTTACTATATTTTCAACCCTAAAATTAATTTTTACGGCATTTTTTCATTAGAAAAACTTACGATTAAAAAGTGCAATTTCCCCATATTTAAGAATCAATTCTCATTCTTAAACCAGTTTAGGCTTAAAACGGTTTTGCTAAACTAGTTTAGGAAAGTAAACAACTTAAACCAGTTTAGTTCTAAACTAGTTTAGTGAGGTCCCTAAACCAGTTTAAGGAATAATAAAACAGTTTTGTTGCTAAACCAGTTTAAGAGCCTTTATGAATCGCACCCAGTATATTCATTTCATTATCATATTCTTAGTATTTACAAAACAAGTATTTGATATGTAATTTATATTAAAAAATATTTATTCATTCGTATAACTGGACTAGAGATACGTCCTAACATTTTGCTGGTCACTGGAGATACGCCCTAAAATGCTTTGTATGAGTGTTAAATCAATTAATAATTTTTTTAACAGTTTTTTTAATTTAATAATTTAATTTTTTTATATTTAATTGTGAGTTGTCTTTTTTATTGTTTCTCTTTTCTTTATTTTTTTTTAAGATTTTTTTCTCTTTAACTCACATTTTAGTTTTACGCATTTCGTGCAATCGATCTTCTCTGGTTAAATTCCTAAAAAATATTGTAAAAAAAAAGTTTGTATAATCTTTTAAAAGTAAGAGAAAAAGTCTTTATTTACCCGCAAAAAATAAAACATGACTTCATTAAATTGATTTGAATATCTAATTTATTTAATTATTAAATAATATTATTTTTTAGTTAAATTTGTAATATTGATTTCATATCCAATTTAAATATCAATTATTATTAAGCGAAATTTAACATTTACCTTTTTTTTTTTAATTCATTAATATAATTCCTCGCGGGTAACTTTAAGTTTTTTTTAACATATTACAAATAATTTTATTACAATATTTTTTACGAATTTAACTGGCTTAGTTAAGGTGTACGTGCGTGAAGAACGATTGAATGAAATGCGCAAAACTTAAAATGTTAGAAAAAAAGACAAAGATTACAAAATAAGGAAAAAATAAAAATTGAGATCGCAGGAAAAGAATAATATGGGTAATTCTGGTTACTTTGCAGGCTACTTCATATTTGCAACATAAATACATAAATTATTAAAATAGTCATACTCCCTTTTTCTGATGATATTGTTATGTAGTGGTCCAGTCATAGGCAGCAGTCATTAGTGGTGTCGTTCGATAACTATGTTGGTTATCGATAGCACCAATATTACCTGAATTACATATGATGATATTTCAATGTGGTCTACAAATCACAGGCAGCAGTAAATAGTGGTGCCGTACCATCATTACTTTGGCCCTCTATAGCACCAAAATCACTTGAAATAAATATATTGACATTGTAATGTAGTGGTTCAGTCATAAGCAGCAGTCATTAGTGGTGCCGTACCATCATTATGTTGGCCCTTGATAGCAATTATTTCACCTGAAATACATATTATGATATTTTAATATGGTCCACAAGTAACAAACAGCAGTCATTAGTGGTGCCATACCATCAATACCCTTGATAGCACCAATATCCTTTGTAATACATATGAAGTTATTGTAATGTAGTGGTCTAGTCATAGGCAGCAGTTAGTAGTGGTGCCGTACCATCATTACGTTGGCTCTTGATAGCAACAATATCAACTGAAATACAAAGGATGATATTTCAATGTGGTCCTAAAGTCACAGGCAGCAGTCATTAGTGCTGCCGTACCACCAATTCATTGGCCCTCGTTAGCACCAATATCACCTTAAATACATATGATGATATTGTAAGGAAGTTGTCCAGTAACAGGCCGCAGTCGTAATTAGGTGTTCTATAGTCACTTTAGGGTCATGCTTCTTAACCATGAATATCACCTAACGTCTTGCAGTTTTGATGTGGCCGTCACTATAGTGGAAACTTTTTTCTTAGTTTGAATGGTGACTTCTGATATACCCATCACTTTAACTCATAATATAATATATTAGTATTAATATAATGGATCTTAAATCTTAAATTATTTTAACGTAATAGAAACAGATATATTAAGAACCACTAACATTAGTAATAAATCATTTCATATAAAACATATATCATTAATACTTGCTGCTGTTTTTTTAACACAGAACTTATTCTCGAGCTGCAAAGTAATACTTATAAACAAAATTTAAATTTTTATACAACTTTCTAGTAATAATAGGCCTATAGTAAAATGTTCTGTCTCTTGTTTTTATGTTAAAATGCAAGGTTTTTATTATAATATAATATCAATCGTGGTAAAAAATCTATATTATATAGAAAGGCCTATATTTTTAATTTATTATTATTATTATTTTTTTTTGAATTATATGAAAAATGTTCATTTTCATAAATACTTTTATATCGATGCTTCCGCTTCAAAAACGATTATTTGCTTTTTCCACCAGAGCAGCGAGTGGAGGATCTGCATTTTCAACGCAGCACTGTGCGTGGTCTAGCATTACTTAACATTAAAGATACTCCATGGTGGAAAGTGCAGATCCTTTACTTGCCGTATTGGTGGAAAAAGCAAATAATCTTTTATGACGCGGAAGCATCGATATATAATTTGTGACTTCCCCTACAAAAAAGTTTCCATGTAAATTACCTGCTAAAAACAGGGAAAAAAGCAGTCAAATATGCAATCACGTTACATACAATTTTTTTGCATGCAAACTGCCCGAAAATGTATCAAAATTAAGACAACTTGCAGGCAAAATTTTACATACATGTTGCAGGCAATCATATGCTGGCAAAATACTTGCAAAAATAAAATATTATTTATTTTCCTAGCGCTGAATGTTTTTCCTAAATTTTATAATTAAATAATATGTATATAATTATAAATTTCATTTTGCCCCCCCCCCAAATATATATATTTCATATATTTATTTTAAACACATATATTATTAAATAGGTATGTTATTTTCTAATAAATAATGAAAGACGAAAATTTTAGAACACGCATATACATAATTTTTTATTGAGGGAAAAAACCAAAAAATATATAATTTACGCAGAAATCCTATTATGCTTGAAATATAAATATATATGATTATATGATATAATTTAACCTAAAAATAGTACGACAAAAATACCATTAAAATTTAAAAGTAATCTAAAAGTAATCAATTAAAATTGTTAAAACAAATAGAGTGTGTGGATCAAAAACATGAAATAAGTTATTCATGAACTTATTATGATTGATTACAATTCTTTCTATAAATAATAAAAAACTGTGTGTGTGTTGTGTACACACACACACACACACACACACACACATACACACACACACACACACACACACAAATTAAACGTATTAATTACACATACATGCATATCACGCTTTAGTAATCTCTTTTGGGGTAGAGGCTAGGATGGTAGTCTACAATGATCTGTGGCTTATTAAGAAACCACAGTCTATAGCCCTTATACCACATATATTCCTCCGAGCTCCTAATACCATGCAGACATATGCAGCAAGGACCACCAAATCTTATGAAGGCAGCACTCGCGACTGGTGACCAAACTGCTTGACCAACCTACATATTGCAGCGGAGACATAACCCACACACTGAAACTCCCTATTCTAAGTGTAGAACTGCAATAAAACAGGCATATAGTAGGCTTGGGGAGGAGCCAATTACTTATGGAACGGACACACAATACAAACACCATCAAACATAGAATTGTGCCATCTTGGTGTAAAATATTATGTCTCCTGTGAGCCTGACTTACAAATGTTGTTGAAAACAATGTGATAATCTCGTTATTTGTTACGCATTGCCAAATGTGTATCTCTTTTTTTTTTTTTTTTTTTTTTTTTTAAATTTTTTTTTTGGACATGCGTACATGTAAGTCGAGCGCAATCTACATTACGTTTGTAAAAATACTTACATAGATTTTGCTTCTAGTGTGTGAAATAACGAGTAATTGACATTTTGTTAAAATGTGACAAAAAACGAGATACACTAATTGTTCGCAACAAACATCATAACAAACTTGTCAAATAGTCTATTGAAAGATAGCATAATAATATAGTAGTACATAATATAATATAATAGTCGTATAATATACAGTTGCACCAAAAATAATTTCTGACCTTCCACAATAATAGCCTCGTAACAGAGATTTATTGTCTTGCAACTATTTGCAACACCTTCTGTCTATAAATATATGTAAGACAAGAATACACACACACACATACACATATTTTTACAATAGAGAGTTAATGGAGTAAGGTAACAGCGTCAGCCATTCGACTAAAACTTTTACCGTCAAAAAAATCACAAATTTTGCACAATGATACTTTAGCATGAGACAATTTCAAATATATAAAAATTTTGGGTGATGTTAACCGTGCTAATTAAATTTGTATGATGTTTGGAAATTTTAAACACATTATTATATAAGGCCTAATATTAAGTTCAATAGTAGTTTTCTTTTCTTCAGAATGGTTAAAGGCGTAGAAATCCTTGAACACAAAAGTTGTGTAATATCGTAACAAACCTGAAAATCAACGTTGATTTGGCCGGAGTCATTTATTTACAATTTATTTTCCATACACAAAATGACGCTGCCGGTCACTGACGCCACGCTCGCTTGTATTTTGCGTGCATAAACCGGGCGAGCTGTGACACGTCAGTGACCGCCCGAGACATATTCTGAATGGAAAATAAATTAGAAATCAATCAAAATTAAATCAAAGAAATCTTCGGCCAAATCAACGTATATATTTTCAGGTTTGTTAACATCTTACACAACTTTTTTGTTCAAGGTGTGCTATGCCTTTAAACATGTTGAAATTTTTATCACGGCTAGGTGTGATTCTTGGCTACACATAACACCAAATTTAGACCCAAAATTAACACTTGTATTCCAGACACAGTCAGAACCTTACTCTCTTAATAATAAAAAATAATAATAATAATTACATTTGCTCCCACTGGTGTTGTGAATGTTCATATTCTTTATAAACCTGAGGATACAATTCCATGCAGTCTGGAGTTGTTGGACTTTAAGCGGATGGAGCATTGTTTAAAGGCAATGTTTTCTGGTGGTAGACATGCTCTTGTTGGTAAGTTGGTTGGGGATTGTAATAATTGGGACCGTTATTAGGGTGACCATAGGTAGAATAGGGGTATTTTTCATGATATTTAATGACACCTTTACTGGGGTGACCATTGGTTGAACATTGGAATTTTTCATGAGAAGAATTATGGTTATTAAATTGCATTGTATCAATCGGATTTTTTGTGTCTGCAGGTTGAGCAAAAGAATAAACCTTCCTTCCCATAAATTCATGAAATAGTTCCATCATCATTTCTTTACTCACATAATTATCGGTCGGCTGTGGGGGTACTTGAATTAGTTGTGTTTGAGCAGGGGGTGATGATGGTGATTGCGGAGGTTGTGATTCAGGGAGGGTTGGTGAACTTTTGCTAACTGTAATATCAACTGCAGATGTAACACTTTCACTGTCATTCATTTCACCACCTTCTTCTGAAGATTCAAACTCCTCACTTTCATCAGAGCTCTCATCGTCATCCGAAAACTTCACATGTTGTTCTTGAGCTTTGTGAGGCGACTGAGGTGCAGGCGACTGAGGTGGAGGCAACTGAGGTGGAGGCGACTAGGGTGGGCTTTGTATCTCCAAGATAGCAGGATTGGCAACATCCATTTCACTCGACACGGTGGAAGCGGATGTTACAGCTGCAATGGTATCATTAGATTTTCTATAAAATATAAGGCACAAAATCAGATATTTAAAAAGGAGAGAGACATAATTCATAAACTCTGTTTTTTGTGCTCCAAGTTACAAAAGAATTCTCTATATTCAAAAAAGTTTCAGCTCAAATCACACACTTCTGCAATTGAACCTTCATTTTTTTTTTTTTTTTTACGTACAGGAGCTTAAATTTAATTCAAAATAGTAATAATAAAAATCGGCTCGTATCCTACAAAGTAGCAATTTAAGGGGGTACGTAGGTGACCGACTGATATCTCACACTACCGTTTGCGAATAATAATAATAACACTAAGTAAAGAAGAAATATTACTTGAAAATTTAGTAATGTCAAACATGTGAAGACATGATCAAATATTTAAGTTATTACACTTTAAAGTTAAAATGTAAATATGGAAATTTAACTTTGAGCGGGAAATTTTAGTCAATTTAAAAACTTATTTACAATTAAAAATATCATTAAATTTTTTTTTGGTATAAACTATTATATTTTAAATTTACTTGATTTTAATTGAAAATTAAAGTGTTTGTTTTATTGGAATTAAGTCATGTACCAAACATTACTGGGAAAAGATATAAATAGTTCTTCTTTTAGCGGTTTCCGGTCCAAGTCGGTCCCCCACCACCTTAAATGGAATTTCGCATTTTTGTGGAGCAAGAGAAAGAGTATTAACGAATATCATATTACTCATATTTCAGAATTAGTTTCTATACTCACTTATCATTAGAGCGCCTACGATGATACTCTGATCATGAATTGAATATCTTTGAGTAAGACGTTAGCTTTGTTTCTGTAGGGTAGGAAGCTTCACAGAACACTGAAAAAACAACAACAAAGAAATACATTACAGTTTGCCGCGCTAGTATAACATTTATTTACATTCTGCTTTGAGGTTTTCTTGCTCTTCAGTAAAAGTGTGCAATTAAAAGTACAAGAACTGCACTTTTAATAAAATTATTGCACAATCACAAATAAAGATATCAAGCATGTTAATAAAATGGCATTACTTACTTTCAACAGTTTTGATGAATTGATGACCAACAGCATTCGGCTGCCTGCTACCAAATGCAGATAACTTGCCTATGTTATCTTTACCTATGATGCCTTCAAACACGTGTTTCGCTAATTCCATTTTCTAACACCCCTCTTTTGCCTTTGCAGCCCTGAATTTAGCATTGGACAGCTCGCTCTCTTTGATATACACTAGATGACCATCTATCAATAGTATCTGCAAATAAAAAGTTATAATGTATAACATTCCTCACTGCCTTTGGTACATTGTTATATAAAACAAAAAATTATAACAATAACAATAATATTTTTATGCCCAGTAAAAAGTACAAATAACTAAATTAAATAGTATACTGCACAATAAACTAAAAATTAAGCTACAAGACTATATGATATAAGACATGAGCTAATTAAGCGAACCTTCATTTAACATATTATACTCTCATGGGGATTATATAACAACTTTGTCTCCGTCTCTCTCTCTCTCTCTCTCTCTCTCTCTCTCCCTCTCTTCTTTTTCTTCCAGAAAACTATTGCAATCATTCCATATATATATATATTTCAATGAGAAATATATTATATACTTTTATATGCTTTAAGTAGAAAAACTTAATCGGTGGGATTCATCAACACGAGATAGTACAGAGTTATATATATATAACTTTAAAAAAATTCTGATTGTTGTGAATATACTTAACAGAGTTTAAAAAATAACTCTCTTATCTTGTTGATGAATCCCACCCAAAATAATTTGTTTAACAAATTACAACCTCAATTAAAAAAATTATTTGCAGGGTGTTTTTTTTATATGCAAAATTTACTGCGCAATGACTTTAATTAATGCTCATAGCTAGGTTATGGTATTTGTATAAGCAAATTGAATTTTTGCAGTCTAATCTTTAAATATAATATAATGTGTACAACAGATTAAAAATAACAAAAACCATACATACTTCTCCTTTGGAAGGTATCGTCCAGGGCTTTACTATCCCAGGCTTCATATGCTCGACATATTTTGTGAGTACCTGGGAGATATCTTTGCTATTTACTGCAACAAACATATTACAATATATAAATTTCTTGTATATGTACGAATGTACGAATGTATGTATGTATGTATGTATGTATGTATGTATGTATGTATGTATGTATGTATGTATGTATGTATGTATGTATGTATGTATGTATGTATGTATGTATGTATGTATGTATGTATGTATGTATGTATGTATGTATGTATGTATGTATGTATGTATGTATGTATGTATGTATGTATGTATGTATGTATGTATGTATGTATGTATGTATGTATGTATGTATGTATGTATGTATGTATGTATGTATGTATGTATGTATGTATGTATGTATGTATGTATGTATACGTATACGTATGTATGTAGGTATACATATACATATATACATGCACATACACATACACACACACTCACACACACACACACACACACACACACACATATATATATATATATATATATATATATATATATATATATATATATATATATATATATATATATTATATATATATATGTCAAAGTAGATATATGATATAGGATATACATAGGATATTACATGAGGAGATAAAAGATAGGGTATGAATACTTGGATGATGGATAGAAATGTGGAGTGCCATAAAAAGTGAACGAGAAGAATGAAGCAATAATGTGTTTAGGGTACGATAAAAAAATAGTATGATAATTTTTAAATGCACTTACTGCAAGAATTTAGTTCAGATATAAATCTAGGAGCATCCATAAGCTTCAAAATTCTAGAGGACAACTTTAGTTCAGACGATGTTTCATCTTCGATGTTATCCTCTAACCAGGCTGGAGGTGTGTTAGTCTCTCTTAAGGTTGGAGCAGGTGGTGCAGATATGGTCTTGACTGATTTATTTTTATCCTTTTTATACGTTGGTCTGGTAATTAACATGGATTTTGTTTGAGAAGCTATTACTTGTTTCTCATTATGACCCTGTGCAGTAAAGCTTGAAGACAGATACATTAAATGATTTGTAGATCTTAATGGTTCCTTTTCAATACAATGAAAATCATGAATAGGTAACATACTGGCAACATCATCATTTGTTTTTGTTGGAGCCAAAGGCTGTTTTGTCGAAAAAAAATTTTTTTTTTTTTTTTTCTTGGATTGTTTTTGTTTTGTTTTCTGAATCCTGCACCTTCCTTTTGTTTCTCTTCTTAGTTTTATCATTGGAGATAGTAGCATTTTTAATCAAATGCTTCTTGCGTCCTGCAATGATTTGTACATATAATTACACAATTACAATGTATATGATACAATTAAGTATACAATTTATAGTACTATGATATAAAAACTATGCTCGTATTGCAGAAAAGAAAACAGCAGAAAGCATCAATGCATCTCAAACACATTGCTAATCAAGTTATTATTTGAATGGAGATTATATACCGGTTTAAAAAGAGTTGTCACAAAATTTATATCATAAAATACGTATGTTATAGCATTTCTCACGCATCCAAATTTATCGGTTGAGTATTATATAAAATCCTCAAAGAAATGTTTTTTTTTTTTTTTTCCTACAAAATTATAGTACCAAATTATGAGAACCGTATAGCTCCTCTCCCGTGTTTCCCCGCGCGCGATAAACTATAACATCTATTTGCAAAAGGTATTATATTTTTAAAAATAGCTCGTAGTATATGGTATTTATAGTGATCCAACAGGACGCGGACTTCAAAATCGCAACATATATATATACTGTATATGTACACCCTATAAATATAAATTAAAAATATTGAAATCGTGTACCTTTGAACGCTGCGCTTAAACATAATGACAGGGAAACATAACAATAATAATAACAAACAACAAAAACAAAAATCAGCTGATCATTCACGCCCCTTTTAAAAACATTTTTATCTCGTGCTTGAACTGCGCGCTCATCGCATGTATGTGGTTTATACTGGTTTATGCAGGTTTATGAGCGTCAATTCAACAATATGTTTAAAGAAAGAATGTATTCAAAAAAGTGAATTGTTGAAGACAATCCTGCATGTGTTGAGCTACGAATGATGATATCTGAAGTGAGCCATTTACGTTCAATACCAATGATGCTGCAGTGTGTGTGTACTGCATGTCTGCTGTGTGCCTCAACTTTGAAATAAGGTATGTACAGCTCTGGCCAAAAGTTTGAGAACGATATGAAATGCAACCCGCAACACAAATCATGTAAACCAGCAAATTTCCTTTTTCCTGACTATATCACTATAGCGATTACGATTATTTATCACGGCAGCAAGCAAGCAGACGAACGTTTCTCTTGCTTGCTTGCTGCATACACCTTTCTAGCTTTTCAATATTTTTGATGACTACAAAATATTTTAGTTTTGTTATGCATGCCAGCTATTTGATATTGTAAAATGTTCTGTCTCTTGTTTTTTTTTTTTTTTTTTTTTTTTTTTTTTAAATGCAAAGTTCATATTAAAGTATAATATCAACCTCGGTAAAAATACTATATCATATAGACAGGCCTATATTTTTATTTTATAATAATTATTATATTATTTTTTTTTTTTGCATTATTTGATTTTTTTTAATTAATTAATTTCTACAAACAATCACTTTCATATATAATTTGTGTCATTAATAGTTTGCTATAATTCATTAACTAATTATTAATATGAAACAACTTTTATTCTATAATGCAAAAGACGTAAAAGAAAGATTGTTTGGGGGGGGGGGGTAAGAAAACAACAACAGATGATAAAATTGAATATAAGAATCCAATTCTTTGCAACTTGAATATTTTAATTAATGAATATGTCAATTTAAAAAAAAATAGTGAAATATGTAATTATAATTTTTTTAAAATAAGCCTATATCTTAAATACTATGCTTAAATACCTTGCTTCATGTAAGGTTTATATAAAAATAAAACTCAAGAAGACAATATTTTGTGAGTCTCATAAATAAAAATAGAAATCACAACATTCTGAGTGATTGTTTGATCGAAAAACATGATAACAAAACTAGACACAACAGATAGACAAACTTAAAGGAGGAGGTGAGGGGAAAGATTCACATACTATCGATATAGTCAGGAAAAAAGGAACCTGCATTGATGACTCATCTGTTTTGCCCGATCACTTTCATATCGTTCTCAAACTTTTGGCCAGAGCTGTACATATAGGGTGAATGCTGATGACGTATTATTTAATGCACTTGGAGGCCATACTGGAGTAGTGAAAAACATTGCTTAGCTTAGGAAAAACTTCTTTTTAGGCGGTTTTATACATATAGGCAATTATCTTTGGAAAATCTGTTGATGTTTTAGTTATTGTTATAATTATTTTTCTCACATTCTTTTGAGCAACTAATTCAACCTTTACAGCATCAATGCTCTAAAAAATTTGGTACATATGCTTAGTTTTTTTTTTAAATGCATGGTAAAATAAGTTATTTTCCTATGCCACCAATGTTATTGAGTGATCCAACATGGCGTTGACTTTAACCGGAATGCATAATATATATAGCGATAACAGGAATATATATTATAGACCCTAGTATAATAGGCTAGTATTTTATTTTTTTTTGTTTCAATCATATTTCACAGGTTTTAAATTGTAATAGTATTGATTTACAAAATTAAAGTTGGGCATGTTATGTCATAAATATAATACATAAATGTAGGACAGTAACTATAATATATATACTATAAAATATACTGTCATAAATGCATATACATACCAATATGTCATATAATATTGTTGTGTGTGCATGGTGGGTTTACATTTTTTAAATGTATGCTGATCTGCTATGGATGTTTCATTATAGTTGACAATTTTATAACACGGTCCATATATTATTGCTCATTTCATATCTAATAAAACGCGTGTACGTACTATTTATAAAGGACATGAATGTATAATATGTTTGTCATATATATTAAATATTATTATTATTTACATTAAAATATAACTGATCAAATCTACAATATATATTAATCATGAATAAACACTCCTCGAGAATCCCTGAATAAATCTGACCGAATAAAAGCGTTAATCTCTCCAAATGTTAAAAATATGGGATTTGTACATATTTCATTATAAAAGGTATAATAACCAAAACGTAATTCCAAATAACGTACAATTAAAAAAAAATGGGGTGATTATAATTTAAAATTAAATAATCTCAACGAAGAATTTATATAAACATATAATTTAGGAACAATTTATAAATATGCATTCCAGTATACCAAAGATTTTTCACATATGTGGTCCATGTGTAGCAAGTACTTTAATGTTAATGAAGAATATTTCACTTCCAGCTTTCAGATGACCTCATTGGTAGTGGCGTTCTTAAAGCGGACAAGTGCTTGCATGCAGTTCACTTGATGTGTAAAATTTGTGGTTTATTGGGATGCATATTTTACCAAAAATAATACTTAATGCAGTCAACCGGGGTGAAATTATAAAAGCCAAACATGCAGACCCGCTTTCAAATTGCTCTGTGTCTATATTGAGATAGAGAAAAGTGAAATCTGGCACATGATTGGGGTTTACATTTCACCCCAAATTTTCATTCCCCCTCCCCCTCCCCCCTTGGTTGACTTCATTTCAGATCTCAGTTAGTAAATCTAAAGAGTTGTACATACACAAAAAATTAACGTAAAAAGTAAGTACATTCAGTGTTATATAGGTAAAGCATATTATTACAAATGAAATAAAGCAACTATAAACTTTCATCTTCAGAATTCGATTCATCACTAGGAATGATTATGTTATGTGGTGAATATCAGTAACCAGGGGGAGTTTCAAAATTTAAAATTACTGGTGATTTCAATAGAGGACTGTCCGATTGTGCTGTACTTGGGTCCCGAGAAAAAAGACATCTTCTTTGGCCCTTCAGGAACTTTTTTTTTTATGACAATTTCCTATGCTTGGCCGTTTTGGAGTTGAGTAATTGTTGTCTACTAACTCAGCGCTCTCAGCACTATGCAAAGAGGTAGTGTCAATATGGACATGTTTGATATGGTCATACTCATAACCAAAGTCCTGATCTTGGGCATGTGTTGCAAGCATGTCATCAATTAATAGTTGCCTAGTATTTGGAGAGACGTCTCCAATGTTAGTAGATATTTGAGGCAATGATTTATATTGATCATCAGATGATGATGCTTGAATTGACTTAAGATGGTAATCATGCTGGTATTTAATTATTTTATCAATCCCATCTGAGAACAAATTTTACAATAAAATTTATTACTTTCTGATTATTGATATCGTAATTGGTTGCTACTTTATTATAATTACTGATGAAAACTAAAATATTTTTTTATTTTTACAAGACACCAAAAAGAAAAAAAAGACAATTATAATAATTCATGATTTTAAGAGTGGGGATGTCGAATATTTATACACCCTAGCCCAAATAAAATCAGAGATTTTTAAAAACGATTGCACCCCTTTTTCTCGCTTGAGTTTCCCCATGTAAACACCAAAAGTTTACAGGTGTTCAATATAATATTAAAGTCAATACGTATGTTTAATTTTATACCTATATAACTTGATTAGAATCCGAGAAAAGGGGGTGCATCCGGTTGTAATAACCGCTCTTCTTATTTTGGTAATGGTATATATGTATACATATATATATATATATATATATATATATATATATATATATATATAAACATATATATATATATATATATATATATATATATATATATATATATATATATATATATATATATATATATATATATATATATATATATATATATATATATATATATATATATATATATATATATATATATATATATATATATATATATATATATATATAACACATTTAATTATTATCTTTTTTATATAATGTAGACCGGTTGCACTCTTAATTTAAGAGCCCCTATTTTGTTGGTCAGGAATACATATAGGCCAGCATAGGAAAACGCAGTAATTTGTTTTTAATTAGCAAAAGAAGCTTCAAACCTAAATCAAAGCATTTCTTTCTAGCTACTATAATTACATGAATATGAGAAAATTTCGTTCTGTTAAAATATACTCTTTTAATGTGACAAATTAGGAGATGTTTCCTTCTATGCTGGACAATGCATTAGGCACCACAAACATGGCGACAAAGCGCAAGGACGTGTAAGGGGGTCTATACCATACTTCCTTATCGTTTTTTTATATAAATAATTTAATACTGATAGTGCCATGAAAAAAAAAAATAATAATAAAAAATAAAAGAAATTGGCGGTATATATACCTTCCAATGCAATCACTCGTCCTCGATAACAATACGCCTTTCCGGGATTTCTGTCCATTGCTATAAGGGGCCCAAAGTATGGCAGTAAAAAATCCGGTTTTGATGGATTAAAACTAGGAATATCTACGGCCTGGTATATCAGTGTTTTATCACAGTTATCGTACATAAATAGTACATATTTGTCCAACTCCTTAGAACATGCCATTTTCAAAACTGCTATACTCGGATACGTTATATCTAATATGTAAAGTCCTCTTTTATATATTAGATTTAAATCGAATAATTTTTAAATCCAAAATAATAACTTTTGTATTTTTAACTGCAGAAAACCTTTGATAAGTTAAGGTAAAGCTATGTAGCTGTTATATTACAATGTACAACACACCAGCACACACATACACGCGTCCTTCTTGAACAAGTGAATTCTGTACAGAAACAGTAATGGCGGAAAATGACTTCTTGGCGCAATAATACCAATAGCCACCTACATACCCAACTATAGGCGCCATTTTTTGTACACAGTATCGTTTTATAAACCCAGCTTTTTGTTGTTGTTAATTTTAGGTTAATTTTATATACGAAGATTTACTTGATAAATGAATTTTCATAAAAATCTATAATAACATACAAAATGCATATTACATTTATCTTTTACTCACCTCCAATTGTAATTATTTCGTAAGTCTCGGGCACTCCGTCATTGTCGTAGTCGACCAACACAAGTTTCCCTTGTTGTTGTTGTTTTCGAGGCACGTAGTCATTAATATTGTCCCACACAACGTCCAGACCAGAGTCAACTCGTCTTGCTGAACAGCTTACTTTAATGTCTCGCTTTCCTCGGCGGTCACAACTCTTAGCTTCATTTGGCTTTTTATTCTTGCTTCCTTTGGGTCTACCGAGGGCGGGTTTACTGCTCTCCATCGCGCGATTAATCTTTTGTTTTGTTTTACTTATTTTCCTTTGCACGGATAGTTCTTAATTCTATTTTTATAACAACAAATCACTAAAACAAAAGTAACGCTAATTCTGATGCAGTCTAAAGTTCAACATTCACTCAATATATAATCGTAACAATAACTACAAAAATGTATTTTCGTTTCCACACGCGACACGTGACTCCTTGAAAAGTTTAAACGATCCCGTTATAACTTGGAAATATCAACTATATAAGTCAAATGAGCATCCATTATGGAGCGGTCTGAAAATCAAGTTAAAGTCTTTTATTAGTACAATAGCTCTTGAAAAGTTTATAATTAGTTATGTTAGCGTTGTACTTGAAATAAGACAGAAACTACTATACTCATTATAAATAAAAAGTAGTTTAACTATCATAACTTTTAATAATTGTAGTAGTTGTTGAAAAATTTTATATAACTTCGCGCGTTATTTCATGCGCAACATTGTTTCCGTTTCCGTTCACGCTTCGAAAAAACCAAAATGTCTGCATCTGCATGGTGTGTAGATCATAAACATGTTGGAATTTTTGGTTATTAGTGCAATTTGTCGTGTGTTAACGTTTTAGCAGTGTCATTTGAGCTTTTAAAATTTTGATTGAGTTTCTTTTTTTTATCAATTTTAGAGTTTCATATCCATTAACTTAAAAAAAAGTGGGAATAAGATGGCTAACAACGATCCGATCAATCGGAAAAGATATAAGGGTAACTCTAGAATGTCGAGACATCGGCTTATGAAAGCTATACAAGAAAACGCTGAACTTAAAAAAACTTTTAATGCAGAACTTGAAAATAATCCTGACCTGCAATTTAGCTTGCAAGATTTAGTATTTAGGGATATTCTGGAAACGACTACTACTGGTAAGCTGTGCTCTGTGATCTGTGATACATATGTACGAATCAAAGATTATATAAAAGATAGCATCTGCAATATTAATTAATTTTGTATTAGTAAATCCAGTGTTAAAGTCTTTATTAAAACAAAGACCCTAAACTGCAAATAACATGTCTCATTACGGTGAGTTGATGTATGTATTTACATATACATATATATGTGTTGTATGTACATACATTTATATGCATACATATCATTCGTATATGTATGTCAGTAACGTACATATATCCATGTTGTTGTGCTCTAGCTGTCATATTGTATGTATATACACACGATTGCGCTAATATATTTTCCATTTAATCTGTTGCTATGTATATATTTGCCATATCAGTCTGAATATAGAAAAAGAAGCGCCGTTACAAAATATTATCACGTGTGTGTGTGTGTGTGTGTGTGTGTGTGTGTGTGTGTGTGTGTGTGTACAGCAACTGCAGTGCTCACAGGCATGACCATTACATACAAACCAGTATATATGTATACCAGATGTACCCGTATGATGAGTATGTGCTTTGTGACGCAACTCTGGATCAATGAGTGTAACATTGCATTACTCGATCAGCCTAAGTCAAACTTTGCTTTTGGGCTGGGACCTTTGTTGATTTTTTGTTAATTTTTTTTATCACGCGCTTGAAATATGTACCATACATACATACTTTTGCTCTCACACATCACGTACTAAGTAGTGGCTTGAACATGTACACTTTCTCGAACAAATCTGACCGGACGAGTTAAATTTTCTTCATATATTTAACATTTGGAGATAAGAACGCTGCGGTCAGATTTATTCGGAGGGAGTGTATGGTAATTGCACTAGTTTTCGGCAGGCGCTTTTTACGGCAAAAGTAATAAGTTTACGACATTCTAACTAGAACCAATCTATCTAAGAATTTCGTCTACTTGCCATACCAGTATCTACAAACTCTTATCACCAGAGGGGGCCGAGATAAACTGCCCATAATAGGGGGTGCCAATAACCGTGACAGTGTCGGTTTAGCTGCTTTGCTCAACAATACTATAGGAATTTCAACCTTAAGACCCTTAAAGCCCTTATCAACTAACTTTTTTATCATTTAGAATACTAGATTGATAATTACCATACCTTATTATTCATGAATTAGACACTATCAACGTGTTGATTTTGTATTTATTTTCTTTTTAACTGTTATATCACGTATGTCACAATGTACCGCCACCAATCACAGTCACCGCTCTGGTAACGTGATAAATATAACCCCCTCCCTCAAGTTCTTTACCCCTATCACGACCCCATTGATGCATTGTGACGTCAGATACGTGAAATAACAGTCAAAAAGAAAATAAATAAAAATACTTATATAATCAACGTGTTGGTGTCAAATTCATGGATGATAAGATATGGTAATTATCAATCTAGTATTCTATATAATAAAAAAGTAAGTTGACAAGAGCTTTAAGCTGCCGATAGCTAGTACAATTATCATACATACTCCTTGGTGAGGAGTACAGAGTGGCGAGTCAGCTGCATTTACGTACTCAGCCAAACCAGCTCCAATATAGTAACTATATATAGCAATGCATTTATGTTAAAGTCAATGCCAGGTTTGATCACTCAATATTATTGGCTAATTTAAGAAAACAAATTTTTTTTTTATAATTTTAAAAAGCAATATTTATGAGAGCATTAATGCTGCTTACTAAATTGTAACCCGCATTTTCTCTTGCACCAAAATATGCCCTTTCAATTTGATTAACCATAGCTGATTTTCATTTTAGGAGCAGAGAAAAGTGTTTACAAATAGTATTAACAAAGCTGTTAAGGACAGAGTAGGGTACCGACCTAATATCAAAACAGTTATAATAAGTGTTTTGGGTTTAATTTTAGTGTCTTTGTCTAGCTAAGGGTGACATGTAACTAGTTGTGATAACAATTTCAAGATGTTTGACTGTCCAGAAATAAAAATAAAAAATAAAATTACATTGTGCCTTATGGGCTTAACATCACAAAAAAAAATAATAATAATTTTTTTTTAAAAACAAAAACAAAAAAAACATATAAAAATAATTTGCATTGTAACCACCAAAGTTTTTATATATTTGAAATTGTCTAAAGCCGTAGTGATCATTATGCAAAATTTCAGCTATTTTTGATGGTAACAGTTTGAGTATAATAGCCGACGTTGGCACCTTACTCCATTATTAGTTCAAATTAGAATCTCAAGTATGCAAGGGAATTTTTATTTAATTTGTTTCTATTTCCAATTTATTTGTTTTCATTTGTTTATTCTATTGTTTTTAGCTGTTTCCCTGGCTGGAGAACGAGATGAAGATATGCTGCATCCTGTAATAGTTGAGAACTTGATTGCAACAGATCTATTTGAAGAAGATGCAAGATATGATGGTGAATATTGTCCCACCACTCTCTCTCTCTCTCTCTCTCTCTCTCTCTCTCTCTCTCTGTCTCTCTCTTTGTTACACACACACTCGTTCCTCTGTCTAGGCTTTTTTTCCCCTAAATTGACCTAGATAACATATCATTGTTGTAACCAACATGTGTCCTAGTAGCTATTAATATGTGTTTTGTCTATTTCACTAGAATATCAGTTTCATATAGTAGGATCTGATCAATGGCTTTATCTGAAGATGCAACCAAATTCTAAAGTGGATACTGCAGTAAGAATTAAAATAATCATTAGGTTTCTTAATTTTACTTTGTTAATAACTCCTGATCATGACGTCGCTAACTGCTTACCACATTATATGTTTGGTATATATTTTTGGTTTATTCGTTGGGGCATTGAGACATGACAAGACGGAAAAAAGAGTTTAAAAAAAAAACATACTCAATAGTAACAGTAACTCTTGTTGTTATAAACAAGTAAAAAAATGAGATCAACCAATTAAACAGTACATTGTGTGTGTGTGTGTATGTGTAATATAAGTCAATGTTCTTCACTTTACTGTAAGCAGGTTTCACATGTATTGTTATATTGTTTTCAGTTGTTGAGAATGCTTGTGCAGTTGTAGCTGAAAAATCAAATGCTGGTACTACCATTAAACCACTAGGCAATGAAAATAAAGGAGAAGGTAAACTTATGCATACGATGCAATAGCAAATGGACAATACTGTATAACTGTAGTATTAGCTTTTAATTTTATCATCATTTTTTACTTCAATAAATAAATGAAAATAATCACAATACAGCACTGGCAATAAGCGTCATTAGGTTGGTAAATTAGGAAAATAAAGGTCTTTTTTTATTATTATTATTATTATTTTTAATTTTTTTTATTTGGCCTTGAGAGCTTACCATGTTAGGTTGATGGTTTTAGTTTTTTAAATTTCTTGCGCCAGAAATATCAAAACACGTTGAAATGCACATCATTCTTATGTGAAAAGCAAAACTAAAAAATTAAGAACGTGAAGAGCCCCAGTGAAAGGAACGAGGTGAAAAATGTGCTCAACGGAAACTCCAAACAAGGGTATGGGTACCACCAGAAACTTCAGTTTCTCATTAATGCTCTGTAAACCGTGTTCTTTGCACCAAAAATGACAATCGCCTATGGTTATTCATATGGAAGGTGCATTTTTTGGTGCAAGAGAACAGGGTTTACGAACAACATTATTGTCAACATTTTAATATGGCAATACAATGGGAAAGTACGGGATTTAACGGATATAATAGTGCATTTCCAATTGGAGATTTTCCAGGTGGGACCGTCCCTGCCTTTTTTTTTATTTTGCCATGTTACGTTTTTTTTTTGCCATGTTTATTTTGCTGACATGTTACGGAACAAAACTGGGGGCTGAGCATTCTCAGGGGCAACCACCCTGAAAAAATTGCAAAGTATGTACAGCTCTGGCCAAAAGTTCCCGAACGGTGCAGCGGCGACCGCTGCGTTTTCTCATAAAGATAACAGAGAGTGGTTGCGGGTTGCCTATACAAATTGTTCGGGATTTTAATGTCAAGTTAATAGAAAATAGTTACAGCGCGCAAGGAAAAAAAAATAATTAGAACAGGAGGTTTGTTCTGTAGGAAGTTGTGGGAACTTAACTGGAGATATGTATTCATGTTAAAGTTATTATTATGATGTATATTGTAACTAGTTTTTTTTTTTTTTTTTTTTTCGTCTTAGGCATTTAAATATTTTATACGAAGCATTTTTATAGTTTGCCACGCCCCCTTTTATACTCCGCTTCACGTATCTTCAGAACCGTCTTACGCTATTTAGTCACTTTTGGTGGCCAAAATCCCATTAACAGTTATTGCCGCTTTATACAAGGCAATACCTGTTTGGCATTTTGACCATAAAATGTGGCTGAGTGCTGATTAAAGATAAAAACTTGCATGAATAAAAGTATATATAAGTTAGCTGATCTTTGTTTGGCCAAACAACGATCAAACTTTAATTTAATTTTTACACTAGAAGGAATAGTCCACCAGATTTTATTAAAATATTATTATTATTATTATAATTTTTTTTTATTTATATTTTTTTTTTATTTTTTTTTTTTTTTGCTTGCCATATTGTGTTATTGTGCTACACCAATCCCGTAATATTGCTGGCGTAATATGACGTACTATCACTTTCATCGTGTATATGGGAAAACCATATAAACATATGAGAGTGGGTTGTGGGTGGCTTTGCTCGCACCACCAACTTAAAGAAGAGAGTAGAAATCTTTGTGAAAAAAATCATGTGGTTTAAGTGACCAATAAGAGTGTGGGGGTTTTTGCTCCCTGCCTGCCTGTCTGTGCTCGCCACACGTTCAGGTGAACGAAGACAACAACACTACCTCTTATTGGTCACTTATAAACCACGTGATTTTTAGTGACAAAGATTTCTCCACTCTTCTTTAAGTTGGTGGTTGGAGCAAAGCCACCCACCAACCACTGTCGTATGTTTATATGGTTTTCCTATATAAACGCTGCAAATAAATTTCTTGATGAAATTGATAATACATTTGGTCCAATTTATAGTCACATTTTATCACTTTTTTTATATGTATATAAGAATACATAAACTAATGTGAAATTTATTTTAACAGATTACGAGTGTTTAGATGATAATTTAAACTACTCTTTCCATGAGAACGAGGAAGTTGATGAGAGAAGTGAAGATTTAGAACCAGATGACGAGGAAGTGCCTTCAAGGGATAGTGAAGATGAAGCAAATGAACTAGATGACAGTGATGAAGAAGATTCATACTCGGATGAATTCGTATGGGAAAGTTCAGAAGCTCAAGATATAAACAGTCAACTACCACTATATGATGGATGTAAATTCTCAGTTCTTAATTTTGTTATTATGTTTATGAGTTTAATACTACATTTTAACTTATCATGGGTTTGTGTTAGTAAATTAATTAATCTGATCAAGTTAATCTTGCCTGAAAAAAATAACATGGTTAAATCTGTATATTTATTACGTAAATATTTCTCTGATAAAACTCACACTTTTAAAAAACATGTATACTGTAGTAAATGTCATAGCAAATTGATTGATAAAAACAACTGTGTAAATATTGAATGCAGAGGTGCAGGGAAATCCAAATTTATAACATTTTCTCTTATGTCTCAGATATCATCACTTTTCCAAACAGAAAATTTCCGTACTAATATTGGCCATAGATTTGAAAGATATAATTTAGAAGCAAATCATATCGGGGATATTTATGATTCTAAAATATACACTCAAAATAGTGATTATACCAGCAAATTATTAAATTTAACGGGAATGTATTATTCTGATGGTGTTAAATTATATCAATCATCAAAAAAAGTGTGTGGCCATTTTTTATAGCTATTAATGAACTACCTTTTAAAATAAGATTTAAAACTCAGAATATGTTAATAGGTGGATTGTGGTATGGTGGTAGACATCCTGATTTTAACAATTTTATGTTGCCGTTAGTGGAGGAACTTGCAATTTTAAATAAAGGATTTAGTGTTAGATTAGCAAATGCATGCAACACAGTGTTGAGAGTAAAATTTATATTAATCAATGCAGTTGCTGATGCACCAGCTAAAGCTGATATGTTTTTAATGAAAAATATAAATGGAGCTTTTGGTTGTTTGAAGTGCTTGCAAAAAGGGGAAAATAAAAGAATAGGTGGCAATGCACATAGGCATTTGTGGATTTATCCATTTAAAGACGTACTTGCACTTCGAACCACTAACGATTCAGTTTGTCATGGTTTAGAAGCACTTAGAACACATGAAGCAGTTTTTGGTGTAAAAGGAGTCTCAATTTATTCCAAGATAGTTGTCGACTACATCAACTCTATGTTCCATGATATTATGCATGGGCAATATCTTGGAAACTGCAAACTACTAATGCGCCTGTGGTTTGCGGCTCCTTTTAAAAACAATGAGTACTCTCTAAGAAACCACTTAACACTTGTAGATTCAAGGTTAGAGAATTTGCGACCACCCAACTTTGTCAACAGATCACCACGGTCTATTAATACTTACCTCCCAATGTATAAAGCATCAGAATTTAAGAACTTTCTTTTTTATTACTCTGTTCCTGTGCTAGCCGATGTTATGAAAAAAAATATTTTGATCACTATAAACTGCTTCTAGATGCTTTGTATTTTTTAAACCAAGATAGTGTGTCTCGTGAAAATATTGAAGTAGCTCGTGAAATGCTGGTAGATTATGTTCATGATTTTCAACAATTATATGGTGAATGCAACATGACTTCCAATATCCACTCATTACTCCATTTAGCTGATTTTGTCTTACAAGGTGGTCCTTTATGGGCATATTGCTGCTTTACGCTAGAAGACCTAAATGGTCGAATGGTTAAATTAATTAATGGAACCCGATATGCTGAATTGCAAATTGTTGATGCGTTTTCCACTTTAAAAAAACTTCCAATTTTAATAGACAAATTAGCTAGTGATTCTGAAGAGGCTAAATTTGTTAATTCATTACCAAGTAGAATTAATGTAAGGACTGAAACTATTGCTGAAAATACTTATGTTATTGGAAAAAGTAAACGTACCCCATTATCACCAGCATTAAGACAGTTACTAGTAGATATAGATTTGACTGACAAATTAATAAGTACATTTCAAAGACTTGAGCATAATCTGGAAATTTATGTTGCTCGTAGTTATGTTAGATCAAAGAAAAATATTTCCTATTGTGTCCTGTATGGTGAGGCTTTCTATGTCGGGCTGATTGAATATTTTGTTAAAATATCAAGCTGTAATTGCATATTGGTATGTGCGTGTGATGCAGTTTCTATATTTGCTGCTGTTATTCGTAAGTGTGAAGTTAACTTTGAAACCAACCATTGTACACAGTATTTAAAAGAAATTTATATAACTGAAAATGTAATTGCTACTGATGTTTGTGACTTAAAGGCATTATGTTTTCTAAGCAAAGTAGATAATCGCTTTTTCTGTGCGCGTCCAGTTAATACGATGGAATGTATATGAAGTTTTAAACATCTGTAAACCACATTATTCATTGTATTAACTGATTGTCATATAGTCAAAGAATATGCATGGAATATGCATGGTGTGAATAATGTATATCAATATTATTGATTGAGGTAAAGGTAACATATATATATATATATACTTATATATATATATATATATATATATATATATATATATATATATATATATATATATATATATATATATATATATATACATATATGTCAGCTCTTCCGGATATAAATGTTGTAGTAGAGTTTTTATGCCATGCGACTATGAGCTCTATGAAAAGAACAGATAAGATTGAAGATCGCATCACACAAAAAAATTAATTTGCGACATTTCTATCCGGAAGACCTGATATATATATATATATATATATATATATATATATATATATATATATATATATATATATAACCTGCCCATGTGGTGTAGTGGTTAGCATGCTCGTTTGGCACGCTGGAGGTTCGGCGTTCGTTACCAAGCCGGGGTGGCCTTGAGTATGTTTCCGCTGCAATGCGTGGGTTGGCCAAGCAGTTTGACCACCTCTCATCCATAGTGGCAAGTGCTGCCGTCGTAAGATTTGGTGGTCCACAGCCACAGATCATTGTAAGCCCTCTTAAGAAAGGATTTGTCCTGGCCTACCCGAAAGGGATTATGGCGTCATGATATGTATGTATGTATGTAAATATTTATGAAATTAATGCTTTTACAAAATAGTGAGTTTTTGAATGTTATGTTATTGTATGCGTAGCACATAAAGTTATACCTTAATGTAAAATATACACAAATTAGGTATATAACTAAAAAAATATATAACAACGTGCATATGGAAATTTAAAATATTTTATTCTATACAATAATTTCTGTCTCCCCGCAATACATAAAAACTAAATTTTTTTTTTGCATATATTACAAAATACAAAAGTGTGTAAAAAAAAATGCAACAGAGTTAATTATCTTATAATAATCCATTGCACTTATAAAATAATTCAGTTAATCCAATTTAAGATAGTTTTAAATTTACCGCCTGAAAACTTATAAATATTAGCTGCTTTTTATATATCAGAAAATTTTCTAAGTATTGAAATCCTACATGCAGTCAATATACAGACAAACAATATTTTATACTTTTCTTTTAAGTAAGTTTTTACATGCAATTTGTCTGTACTTTTTTTTTATTATTATTTTCTTTTAAAAATGAGGAGTGCATGCAAAAGGCAGGCAACTATTTTGCGTCTTTTTTTTGCTGTGCAGGCAGGTACATACAAAGTGCTGGTAAGGTACATGCAATTATTACATGTATTTTGCATGAAACATACAATGTGCTTACAACCTGCATACAATGTACATGCAAAACTTTTTTGTAGGGGTTTAAATAGTTTGCTATAATTAATTAAATAATTATTTATTAGATTTTTTATGCAGGGGATTAAAACAACAACATAATATAAAATTAAATATAAAATCACATTGTTTTAAATTTTAATATTATAACTAATTTTATAAAAAAAAGAGTGAAATTATTTGTATAATTTTTTGTCATAGGCTTATCCCTTTAATATATTGATGCTTCAATATTATAAACTTTTATCATATAATTATTGAACATTTGTAAGACTTTAAAAAAAGTAAGACTTATTATTTATATGAAACAAATTTTATTCTATAGTTTAAATAACGCATAAAAAGGTTGAATGTTTATGCGGGAGAATAGAAGAAGGGAAGATAACATTAGATAATAAATCAAATTGTTTGAAAATTAAACAATTATACATAGAAAAATATTTTTTAGAATCTCGTGTTGATCCGAGAATACCTAATTATTAGACCAGATTAGCAGAACATAACCCGTTAAAAATGCCAAAAAGTGTAAATAGGTTTCAATTTAACCAAAGCTAAATTAAAAACCCAAATTAAAAATTTTCTAACGAAAAATAAAAAAAAAATTTAACGATTTTTATATTTCTTGATAAAAGGGAAATACTTTGACATTTAAATTTTGATTTTTTGTTTTCATTTCAAGAAAAAAACGTCATAAATTATTTTAACTTTGAACTATATAGTAAGGAAAATAGTTAAGAACAGTTACTTTTTTTAAATAAATCATTATATAATATATATATAAAACGACTAAAGTTAAGACTACTTATTTTTCATTTTTATTTTAGTTTCAAAAAGATAACGTGTCATTGTGAAAATCAATAAAATAGTAAATCTTAATATTATCCTTCAAAAAAAATTGCAATTTAATCTAAATATTGCAACGCAACATGTTTTTTAGATTCCATTTAATTTTATTAAAGAAAAAATAAAAGATAATATGATATAATGCATTTAAAGTAATTATTTAGCTATAAATCAACGGCTACGTGGCTAAGGTGATTATCAAAATATCTTGCGATCAAACAATCTGACTACCAGACTTCCTAGCCGTGCCACACAATTTATCAGACTTTCTCTGTATTCGCAAAATCTGACTATGAGACTTTCTCGCCGTTGCACAATCTTATTATGTCGTTTAACACAAAGTGACTATCAGACATTCACGCACAAAGTGACTGTTAGAAAGATTTATGATGACTTACCCCATGAAGCCCATGAATAATGCTGTTTGAGTAGTAGTTTGGACTTCAGAGCGAGAGGTTTTGTTTGTTTGTTGCTCCGTAGTTCTTACTATATTTTTGGTGTGATATACATAACTTGGAAAATGTCTTTGTGTGTGATTTGTAAAAAACCTGGGCAAACTAATGATAGTTGTAATGGTTGCAAAGTGTGCTATGCGCATGTTCTGTGCATTAAATCTGAGACAAAAGGAGAACCAAGTAAACCAAGAAGAAAGCTAAAGTGGCTGTGTGCAAAGTGTAAGCTAGAATAAAAATATCGTGGATCAGATGTGAGTGAAGATGATGATAATAATAGTGAGAATAAAAGTGATAATTCTATTCACGATCTATTTCGTGATATTAACAAAAGGCTTAATAAAATACATAAAATTTAATAACATACGTCAGATATCAAAGATAGTGCTGACTATTTATCTACTCAGTATGATGAATTGTTGGCTAAATTTAAAAAACAAGATAAAGTTATTAAAAATATGAATAAAGAAATTATTGATTTAAAAAATTAAGTGGTAAAAAGAGACAATGAAGTGACGGAAATAAATATGCGAGTACAAGAGTTAGAGCAGCCAAGGCTGTATATGGATATTGTAATACATGGTATGACAGTGGTAGCTGGAGAGAACACGCGTGAGGTGATCGATGGTGTAGCCAAGATCATTGGTGCACCGCCTGCTTCTCAGCCTGTGGAGGATTGCTACCGAGTATATGCAAACCCAAAAAACGTACGTAAACAAGGCATTCCACCAATAACTGTTGTTAAGTTTAACTCTACTGAGGCAAGGAGAGTTTGGCTTGATAGAAGTAAAACACGCAATCTTACTGTTGGCAAAATAAAAAATAATGATAAAGAAGGAAAGATTTTTGTTTGTGAACGTCTAACTCGAGACTTAAAACGACTCATCTTTAAAACTCGTACAGCTGCTAAAGTAAGAGGTTTGAAATTTGTGTGGGTCAAGGACGGCAAAATACTGGCTAAAAAATCAGAAGATACTGGTACAATAAGAATCAGATGTGATGATGATTTTGATCGACGTATGCCAGGGTTGCCTTTTTATTCTTCTATTACGTGGGATGTGATTAAGTGTTTTAATTAATGATTAAGTGTGATAAGTTGTTTTTATTTAATTTTTATAAATGGATGATTCAATTCATTTTAATTTAGATATTGAAAATTGTATAGGTAAAAATAAGTTAAATGAACCTGATATAGATAATATTATAAAAAAAATAATCTAATTTTAATTCATCAGAATATACGTTCTTTGAGAAAAAACTTTGATAATTTCTGTGCTATAATAAATAAAAATATAAATATTATAGATATTTTCGTTCTGACCGAAATTTTTATTTACGAGGATGAAATTAAGCTTTATAACTTGTTGAATTTTGATAAATTTACAAAAACAAGAATTCAAAATAAAGGTGGTGAGGTTATGGTTTTTGTGAAAAAATGTTTAGGTGCAAAAAGTATCATTGTAAATTTTATTAATCCAGAGGTTTTGAGTATCAAGTTAAGTCATACTTTATTTTTTATAGTATTTATAGACCTCCTAATGCAAATAAATTGTTGTTCATTAAAGAACTAAAAGATAATTTATTAAAAAATAATTTACAAAATATTATAATAGTGGACGATAAAAATTTAAATATTGTAGATCAAAATGGCAATGTAAATCATAAGTATGAAAATAAATTAGCAAAATATGGCTTTCCAAAAATTATAAAAAAGTTACCAGGGAGGAAATTTTAATAAATGGTACCTATTTAACAACATGTATTGATCATATTTATGGTAAATTAAATAGTTTTTTTGATATTGATACTAGTTTTGAAATACAAACTAAAATTACTGATCATTATATGATAGGGTGTATGATAGGTACAAATTTATTAAGAAAAAAATGTAATATTAAAGTTATATTTAAAAATACAACGAAATTTAGAAATCTAATGTGTAATTATGATTGAAATATATATAATAATATAAATTGTCCTAATGAATTACATGGTCATATTGTTCATTTATTTGAACATTTACATACAAAATTTAATATGAAAAAGTAATAAATAATAATAAAAGATATAATAATTTTTAGTGTACGTAAGAAATAAAAATTCTAATCAAAAAAAGAGATAAATATTTTTAAATTTTTAAAAATGCATTTAATAAACCTGAGTATAGGGATTTATATAATAAGTTGAGGAATAAAGTTAGTTTTTTAATTAAAAAAGAAAAAGAAAATTTTTATTATAAAGAATTTGTTAAAATTGCAGGGAATATAAGAAAATCATGGATATTTGTAAATTATATTTTGGGAAAAGAAAATTTAAATATTTATGATGTAATATTAAAGTATATGTTTGATATAGGTTTAATTGTGGATATATCGAATAATTTTGTCAATCATTTCGGTTATTTAGTTGAAAATGTAAAGTTTAAATGTAATGTACTTTTCTATGATAATCCATGTAATAAAAATGAAGCAATGCAATCTATGTATTTACCAAAAATAAATATGCAGAGAGCTCTGCAAATTATTAATTTGTTAGGCAGTAAAAAATGTCCAGCTCATGATAAAATAAGTGTTCAAGATGTTGCAATTGGTGGTGAGGGAATTATAAATTTTCTCATTAAATTAACAAATTTATGTATTAATAAATCTATGTATCCTGATAATCTTAAGTTTATTTTATTTAGACCAATTTACACAAGAGAAGACCATAAGGAATATAATAATTTTAGACCGGTGGCTATATCAGCTTTTATTTATAAATTTAAACAAAAACATATTGAATTAGAATTATCTGAATATTTAATTAAATTTTATATTATCAATGAAAATCAATATGCGTATCAAAAAAATAAAGGAACTGATAAGTGTTTGTATAACGTGTCTAATTTTATAAGTGGAGTATTGGAAAAAGGTCATCGTGTACTTTGTTTATTTCTGGATTATTTGAAAGCATTTGCCACTATTGAACCTAATTTATTGTTGAAAGATTTATAGGTCACTAGTGCTAAATTCAAATTATATATGTTAATAAAATATTTCAATTAATAAAATTTTGTAAAGATAAAATGTTTGCAGATGATTTACTCATGATAGCTTCTCATAGTAATTTTGAAACAGCTAAAAAAAATTTACAAAGTGATTTTGATTCGGTTTTAGTGTGGTCACATGATAGGAAAATTATAATCAATAGGAAAAAACTAAATTTATGCATATTTTTATTAAATATATTAATAATGTTCAAAATATTAGTCTTATTGCGCATAATAATGAATGCTTGCATAAATTTTGTATTAACTGTACATGTGAATATGTTGAACAGGTTTGCAGATTGCAAAACACAAGTGACTGTCTACTCACTTAGTCCTGAAGTAATGCAAGCAATGCGAGAGAACAGACAACAACTTGTGTTAAAAGACACACAACTCAAGTCTTATGTTAACTTACCACCAAAATCTACATTTTCTCCACAAAATACCTTTATTAATGATTTATCAGATATCGGGCCTTGGACTCCTAAGTCAAAGGCAGAAAAAGGTACCCTAATAACACCACCTCTCATTCCTACAATAATACCAGAAAGTATAGAACAGTCCACCACTCCCTTTTCTGAAAAAGTGAACATAAACATTGACAAACAAAATACGAAAAGTAAACAAATAATCAGTGAAGAAAATCATATTTTTTTTAGTCAAGAAAATGCAAATACAGAAAGTAGTGATAATGATGTTACTAGTAGTGATGACGATGTTACTACTAGTAGAGGTAAAAGTGATGTTGATTTGCTTGCTGAGTCTCTAGAAAAAAATTTGAAAATATTAATTAATTCGCAAGCAAAAGGCAATTTAAAAAATTGTACAAATAAATCTCCAAATTTTTGAGGAAACAAACACCCATACCAACTTGTAGTGTAATTGATACTATTAATAAAAGTAAAGAAAAATATCTAAAAATATTACATATAAATACACGAAGTATAAGAACAAAGAAAGCTAGTACTATATGTCTACTCGATAATAAAAACCCTGACATAATTTGTATTACTGAGCACTGGCTCAAACCAACTGAAACTGATTCATATCAATTAAAAGGTTATTATCTAGTAGACATTTTTGCAAGAGTAAATGGTTATGGAGGAGTTTGTTTCTTTGCAAAAAATCAATATGTCAGTAGTATTCAGCAATTAAAGTATGGCAATGATCTTAGTAAAGAACAAATATTTGAATGCATCACTTTTAAAATTATAATAAGTAGTAATAAATGTTAAGTAAAAACCTATTTTATTGCAAGAGTCTACAGGACTAACATCCAAATTAAATAAAAAAAATTAATTTAAAAAAAAAATTATCAGAATTCAGATGGAAATATTTTATTTGATGAATTCTTTGATAGATTTACAAAACTGTTAGACTTAATGAATGTAACAAAAAATAGTGTTATAATTTTAGGAGATTTTAATATAAATGTAATAAACCTAAAAGATAAATTATGTATAGAATTTAAAAATATTATTGATTTGTATGACTTAAAAATTAAAATTAATGAAACAAAGAGACGAAATGACAATAACAACACTGAAACTACAATTGACAATATTCTGACAAATATTTATGACTGTGACAATACATTTTACATTACTGATCCATTAATATCGGATCATATAGAACAAGTAATCGTCATCACAAAATAGTTCCTATTACAGCTATAGAAGAACTTATGATGACTATCAAATCACTTCATTTAAAGACTTTTTAAAAAAAAGTAGAATGGACGCAGCTATTAAATTGCACAGATGGTGAAAATATGTTCAATACCTTTCATGATATATTTTTGGAAGGATTTAACAAAATTTTTCCATATAAGAAAAAATTAGTAAAAACGAAGAATTACAAAAAAACATGGTACTCTCCTGAACTCAAACAAAAAAAGAGAAGTATAGATCATCTAAAAAAATTTCATAAAATATCAAAACAAGAACTTAATAAAACTCTAACTAAAAAATATAAGAGAGACAATAAACTTGCCAAAAGTAAATATCTTCAACATATAGTTGAAATTAGTGATAACATATCTAAAATTGCGTGGAATATTGTTAAAGAAGAAACAGGTAAAAAGAAGGGAAATAGCAATTAATTCAATAAAATTGAAATCAAACAAAATAACGAAAATATAATAAGCAAACCACAAAAAATTGTTAAATTATTAAATGATTACTTTATCTCATCTGTTACTGAACAAGTTAAAATAATGCCAGGTACTTCTTTTGAAATATTTGGTAATAAAACATTGGAATCAATTTTAATAAATCCAGTTCATGAAACTAATGTTCACAATGCTATTAAAAGTTTAAAAAATAAATATTCATCTGGAATTGATGGTGTACCAGATATATTAGTAAAAAAAGTCATAGATCAATTTTTAATTCCATTAAGCTGGATTATTTCCATGCTATTGTTTGAAGGTAAATTTCCAAATAGACTTAAAACATCGTTAATAACACCTTTACACAAAGTAAAGAATAGAAAAGACATGACGCAATTTAGACCTGTAGCTAAAATATCTGTATTTTCAAAAGTAATAGAAAAGGTTTTAAAATCATTAATTGTTAATTTTGCTATCCCAGAAAATGTATTTTCAAATTGCAAACATAGTTTTATTCACTTTAAATCAACAACATCAGCAGTATCTGAATTTGTAAATGAAATAAACAAACACAATGACTTGAATAACATGGTGTAATCAATATTTATTGATTTAAAAAAACTTTTGATGTAGTGAATCGTGAAATACTTTTAAAAAAATAAGAACACTTTAATATTCAAGAAAATTGCGTACAATTTCTAAAATCATATCTATCAGAGCGTTCACAGGCAGTTCAGATAAAAAATATTAGTGAAACCGGAGAACAAAAAACTTACAGCTCCAATTTCATAGTAATATTACAGGTGTACCACAAGGTTCAGTTTTGGGACAACTGTTATTTATTTTATTCATAAATGACTTAGAGCATGCACTTGGGGCATCTTGTAAATTGTTACTCTATGCAGATAATATTGTATTAATAATTATAGGTAAAACTCTTGAAAAGCTAATAAACAACTAAAGTATTGTAATGAGATTACTGCGCAAGTATTTACTTATTAACAAACTTATAATGAATGAAAGCAAAACATTTTATATGCTGTTTAAAGTAAACGATGAAACAAAAAATGAATTTGAAATTAAAACTGGAATTAAGCTTGTAACTCATTGCAAATATCTTGGAATAATTATTGATGATAAACTTCAAGGGAAATACCATATACAACAAAAAAAAGATCTTTGCAAACTGTTAACTTTTTAATCAAACAACTAAGAAAAGTATGTTCATTAAACACATTTAAAAAGGTTTATGATGGTTATGCTGCATCTAAATTAACATATGGTATTACTTTATGGGGTTCATCAGGTAATCGAAATAACAATGCCATTTTTAAATGTCAAAAGACCATCATAAGAAGTATGAATAGAGCAAAATCAGATTCAAGTTGTAAGGAAAAGTCGAAAGAAATGGAAATACTTAATTTTTCATCATTATGTATATTACACTTACTTCTGTACGTCAAAAGTAATCGTGAACATTTCTTCAAAAATTCAAACATATCAGGTCGCAGTACGCAGCAGGGTAATAATATTAAAACTTCTTTCAATAAAGCTACAAATGAAACAAATTTTCTTTTATTAGGAGCAACTTTGTTTAATAACTTGCCAAATGAATTGAAAGAAATTGATAAAAAGAAAGACTTTAAAGAAGATATGACGAAATTTCTATTAAAAAAAAAATTTCTATACCATTATCAAAAAGTCCTCAAGTGCAAACTCAGAACACACATTTGTAGCACTTAATATATAATATATGCCCTAATATATTTTATTTTTTATTATTTATTACATGTATTAATTTAAAAAAATACTAGAATTATTATTTTTGTTAAAAATAAATTATGTGCTAATAAAAGGTGCTAAAAATATATATAAACAATAATAAAAATATATATGATAAAACAAAAAAAATGGAAAATTATCGCATGAATATATTTTAACTAAAATGTATTACCAATTTATTATTAAAATATATTTTTAGCTCTATATAAATAAATTTTTATTCAATATTAAGAGAATATATTCATAATAAATTGTATTAGGACTGAAATTGATATGAAATATATTGTATTCCTGTATTTTTTTGTAATCAACATGTACCAATTGGTATTTTGACCAATAAAATAAACTGAAACTGAAGTATAATTATCTAGGTGCTATAATTGATCAAGAATTTGATTGGGATTTACATATTACAAATTTGTTAAATAAATTAAGATCTGCGATTTTTTAATTAAAAACTGTAAAACCTTATGTTAGTGAAAACTGTATGAGAAAATTATATTTTTCATTTGTGCATTCACATATATTGTATGGTTTGTTATCTTATGTTTGTACTTAATTAAATAAATTATGGCAATTAAAAAAATGCAAATTAGAATATTAAAAGTTTTTAAAAAATCGATCAAAATTTAATAATGATATTGAGTATTTTAAATATTTTAAAATATTGCCCATTGAGGAAAAGTTTAAATATGTTTTTATATGTGCAAATTATTCTGAAAAAATGCATGGTAAACCTAGATTTCATATTAATAATACAAGAACCACGGAAATCAATCCTATGTTTGTATCTAAAATTGTAAATAGATTCACTGAAAGATAAAATGAATACCTGTTACCCTAATTACGGAATCAAATTTTATCTAAATTAAAAAACTTTAATAATAAAAATAATATAAAAAAGAATATAAAAAAAAACTTTTTGAAAATTTGTAATTATATTTTGTTTCTTTTGTTTAGCTTCTTTTTGTTTAGTTAGAATGTAGGAAATAAATTATTGTTTTATAATCATTATATGACTTTATTGAATTTTATTTATCTTTTTATCATTTATGTTTTGAGATACTTAAAAGTGATCGATGTTTACAAATTTTTTTTTATATATATTTAAACTTGAACCGACCGATAAGGCTTTGCCTTAGTTAGATATTGTAATATAATTATTTTTTATATAATTATCTATATTAAGTTCATTAAAATTATTTTAACTATACAATTTTCAAAATCTAAATTAAATGAATTGAATCATCCATTTATACAAATTAAATAAAAACAACTTATTAATCGCCTCCCACGTAATAGAAGTCTATAACTGCAACCCTGGCATACGTTGATCCAAATCATCATCACATCTTATTCTTATTCTACCAGTATCTTATGTGTTTTTAGCCAGTATTTTGCCGTCCGTGACCCACACAAATTTCCAACCTCTTACTTTAGCAGCTTTACAAGTTTTAAAGAAGAGTCGTTTAAAGTCTGGAGTTATATATTCACAAACAAAAATCTTTCCTTCTTTATCATTATTTTGTATTTTGCCAACAGTAAGATTGCGTGTTTTACTTCTATCAAGCTACACTCTCCTTGCCTCAGTAGAGTTAAACTTAACATCAGTTATGGGTGGAATGCCTTGTTTACGTACGTTGTTTGGGTTTGCATATACTCGGTAGCAATCCTCCACAGTCTGAGCAGCAGGCGGTGCACCAATGACCTTGGCTACACAATCGATCTCCTCACGCTTGTTCTCTCCAGCTACCACCGGCATACCATGTATTTCAATATCCATATACAGCCTTGCCTGCCTTAACTCTTGTACTCGCATATTTAATTCCGCACTTTAAAGTCTCTTTTAAACACTTTATCTTTTAAATCAATAATTTCCTTATAAATATTTTTAATAACTTTATCTTGGTTTTTCAAATTTAGCCTGCAATTCATCATACTGAATAGATAAAAAGTCAGTACTACTTTTGATATCTGACGTATCTTGTTCAATTTTGTCTACTTTATCAAGCCTTTTGTTAATATCACGTAAAAGATCGTGGATAGAATGATCACTTTTATTCCTACTCTTATTATTATCATCTTCACTCACATCTGATCCACGATCTGTTTTTTTCTAATTTACACTTTGCACACAGCCACTTTATTTTTCTTACGGGTTTACTTAATTCTCCTTTTGTCTCAGATTCAATGCACAGAACATGCGCATAGCACACTTTGCAACCATTACAAATAATTTTTCATCATTAGTTTGCACAGTTTTTTACCAAATCTCACACAAAGACATTTTCAAAGTTATGTATATCACACCAAAAATATAGTAAGAACTACGGAGCAACAAACAAACACAACCTCTCGCTCTAAAGTCCAAACTACTACTCCAAACTAATTCAAACTACTACTACCAAACTACTACTACTACTACTATATATTAAATTAAAGCACATATTTCGACATTTTTTAAAAAATTTTGCATAAAAGAATTATGCCAAGTGGTTTTTATTTTAATCAGGAAGTGGGCTAAGTGTTTATCTGTCAAGAAAAAAACTGTCAATTGCGCCAGATTTCGATGTAAACAAAGGCTCGATTGGCTGAGATGTACGCACAGCTTGAAAATCGAGATGAAAAATTGACTCTACCTAAATTGTTTCTTGTGGGACGTCAAACACAAAGAAATTAAGATTTTAGTGCAAGATATTCCATAGTTGAAGGGACGACATCAGGATTACTGATGCTTTTGAGTCCATCTCGGCTTAGATGCTCTGTAATAATTGTGGTTTGAACTGCAGTTTTGACTTGACAACTACCGGGCTCCCACATGAAGAAACCCTAATGTCATTTGCTTATGATCACTTTTAAGTAAGAAAAAAATTAATAAGTCAATTTTTAGTGTTTTAGGCAAACGCAGTTTGCTAAAATCTGTTTTTCGAAAAAAATTGCTATTCGTTTTGTTTTGCATTTAGTCAACAGGAAAATCAACAAATTACATTTAAATAAAAGCGAAAATCTAAACTTTAATTTAAAGTAAAATAAGTCTGATTTGTCAATAAACTTTGTGTTAAAATACGCTTCTGAAAAAGTAAAAATTTAAAGGGAGTGCATAGAATCATCTTTTTTGGGAGCATATTCATAAATGACTTTGGCATTACCAGCAACATAACTTAAAAAAAAGCAGAAACATATATTGTCTATGTCATTTCCTCGTAAAGTTAATATTTCAACCATACACCCAACACATTTCTGTTTTTTTTTGTGTTTATAGTTTTTGTAGAAAGATGGCATATATTTGTTTTTATTTTATAAATAATAATGAATATTTTTTCAAAATTACACAAAAATAAAAAAATAATTTAACGTTTCTACAATAATATTTTTATTTAATTAAATATAAAAAATATTAATATATTTAGAGCATATAATGAAAATTATAATTTGTCAATCAATATGTAGGAGGAAAAATGAAATATTTTATATGCTTTTATATAATAAACAGACAAGTTTTTTTTTCTTCACACTTTTACTTTTTTTTAATTTTTGTCAAATTACAAAACTTACAAAACAAATGAAATATTAATATTTATTTATACAATATAAGCAAGTTTTATTATAAAATTTAAAAATGCTAAAAAAAAACAAATTATGAAATACTGTTATACTAATTATGAAATAATAAATTTATTATTTTAAAAACCTATATGCATGACTCAATTTTTTCCTAACTAAATTTATAACTCTTCTCATTCAGCTATAAGTACAAATATACAATCAGAACCTAGACGCCAGCACATTTTTTTGTGAGTCTGCTTTTGTATGCCAATTTAACATAAAAGTTTGTCTAGTTCTCTAAAGATTTTGATAGCATATATATATCAGTTTTTATTTAATAATTATTATAATGAATAGTTTTATCTAAATTGACACAAAATAAAATATTATTGCATATATTCTTAACTCTTGTAATTTAATAAAAGGAATATTAATATGAAAACTGTATTCCAAATATAAGTTAGTTAATGTACCACAATTTATAAACAGGAAAAAGAAAATATAGGAGAAAATAATTACTTTATTAGAATTTACTTTAAAAATTGAAAAATATTTTGCGTTTTCTTTTGCACTTTTACTTCTGATGTTACTTTTGTCACATTATAAAACGTAAACACAGGACACAAGACTGACAGAAAAATGAAAATGTGATATTTTCACCCAACTACACATATTGCAATATTTAAAATGGTGATATATATATATATATATATATATATATATATATATATATATATATATATATATATATATATATATATATATATATATATATATACTAATAAAGAGTTTATCAATATAATATCTATGAATAATTACAGAAAATATCCAGAATAACATTTTCTTTCATCAACAAATATAAGTTTGATTTTTAAGTTTCATTTTTCAAGCATATTGTATTTATAACAGTAAATTTATAGTGTCTTGAAGATAAATTAATTTTGATTAAACGACAATTAATTTTTTAAAAAAAGCAACCTATAAGCAAAATAAAATAATGACAATGTGATGACTATCAACTTTATACAAAATAAGCACATTTTACTTAATAAAATAATAAATATTAAAAACACAATTTGTAAAATATTGTTATTCTGATTACGAAAGTAGTCAATTAGTATTTCATATACAAATATGCACAAATTTATTTTTATAATTATTTTTTTATCTTCACATTCAGCTTTAATTGAATATGCTAACACAAAACTACTTTTTAGCTTTAAAAATTAATGTCCGAAAATATAAAATGTTTATTTATATACAAGACTGTATATAAAAAATGGATCCAATAAATTTACATTTAAATTCAAACAATTTTTATTTCCCGTTTATCACAAATTTTGTCGTTACGTTAAACTTTAGTTATCCACTTAGTTTAATTTTTTTTCTTCATCTTATCATCTTTTTTTTTCTTCTTTCATATATCTACAAAATTGTAATATGTGGGAACTGGTTAGCATTTCTATTTTTAAAGCCTTCCAGAAGGCTTTACCTACATTAACTTTAATTGCAATTGCAGTAAACGGTTGCATTTTTGTACTCCAAAACTTTTCTTACTGTTCCTAGTATAGCATAGTAGTCTATCTTCAATTGTTACATTTTTCTTTCCACTAATGCTACTTCTCTGGTGTACTTCATTTGCAACGTTAAAGTTTTTAAGCCAGGAATTGGGTGTTGAATTATCAAGTATGCACTCATACCTATAAAATTAAAAAATAAATTATTACTATAAATTAAATAACAATAATAAATGTTTAATACTTAATACTAATTTTTTTTAATTTAGCTCTAACTTTTTACATTAAAATAAATCAAACTACAGTTTTAGGTCTTTTGCTTGGGATATTTGCAAGCTGTTTAAAAATATTTAATTTGTTATGATTTATTAAAAATAACTTAATTAATTAATTAAACTAACGAATCATATTTTTTTCAATTAATTCAATTAAAATAAACATTTATATAAGAAACTTGTAATTTATTAATTATTATAAAAGACATCTTTCATTAATTTATATTTCTAATAAATATCAAAAGAGGACAATTTTGAATTTAAAATCACTATTACAAATTTTAAAACATTAATTCTGGTACAAACTCAATGATATGAATATCAACTTTTTTTAAAGTTTTTTATAAAGTAATTTAGCTCTAACTTTTAACATTAAAATAAACTATTTACAGTGTTTGGTTATTGGCTTAAGACATTTGCAAGTTGTGTAAAAACGTTTAATTTGTTATGATCAATTAATAGTAAAGGCACTAACGAATAATTTTTTTTTCAATACATCGAAACGAAATAACCATTTAAATAAGAAGCTGGGTAATTATTAAATATTATAAAAGACATCTTTTATTATTTTATGTTTCTAATAAAATAAAAGAGGAAAACTTTGAATTTAAAATCACTATTACAAGTTTAATACTTACACTTGCATTTCAAGATTATTAGAAGAATACTCTTTGGTATAGTTTCATATTTCCACATCTATTCTTTTTGTTGTATTCTTATCTAGATGTGCAATGCCTACGTGTAGAAAAAATATTTTCAGAACTTCTTCAAAAACAGATCCTTCAACTGTATTTACAACGCTGTTCAAAAGAATAGCAAATTAAATTGCTGCATGGTAAGATCAGTTAAACTGAAAATAATTGAACTGGCTTTCATACTTGAAGCACATTTATTAAATGTTTCAATACATGTTTTACCAACTGAAACAATGAGAACATATTTAGTTTATATACTAAATTTAAAATTTTCTAATTTTCTTTAATTAATAAAAATAAAAGTACATATATAAGCCCCACCAAGACGATGAAGTCTTATCGGTAGGTGCTTATTCAATATAATATAAAAAATTGTTCCTAAGCATATACAATATTACAATATTGATTAAAAAAATTTAGTGTTTTATTTTTTATTCTATTTATATATATTTTTAATAATGGCACTTACTTTTAAGTTTTGCATCAATATGACGCAATTCAGCTTTGTCATCATCAGTTTCCACTTTAAAAAACAACGCTCTTTCAAGAATACGATGGTATTTTCTAACAACTGGGATCCTGAAATTATATTATATTAAATAGTACATTTAAACACATATATTTGAAAATAAGTAATAGTTACATATAGAAAAGCTTGGTCATTTGTAAGGTGTTTGTCGCTTCCAAGACAGACCAGTCATTTTTTTTTTATCAATTTCTGAACAATTACATCCTTTTCTTGGTTATAATTTTGAATATTTGGTTCACTGACTGGTGTTTGACTGGCTTCTAATTCTTGTTCTGCAATGTCCGTGAAAACGCATGCCCTAAAATCGAGTAAGTATCCACTCGACTCGTTGTTGCATTTATACTGCACAGATGACAAACCATGCTTCAAGTACTGCAAAGGAGGCATATTAAATGTGATGTAGACGGAATCTTTCAAATTGAATCCTGTTTAACAATACAGTATCATTAATAAACATAGAAGAAATTAAAAATATATATTGAAAAATTTACCTTCGTGAAATACTTTAGTGTCTACGAACAATAAATCATCTTTTTCCTGTACCACTACTTTGTGATCAATTTTTTTTCTTAAACAAATATTCATTAAATAAATAATATTTGTGCCTAAATGGCGAATCACAAATTGATCCAGTGTCATCTCCTAATTTTTGGAATATATCAGCATGTAACCTAAAAACTTTAAATTAAAAAAATTTTACGGCCTAAATTAATAAACTACTTACTTATTAATTTTACTATATTGGGAAGCTGGTGATAGTATCCACATTTTTTCTCCAAAGAGGCACCAATTGGCACCTCCTAGGTTGTGATTTTCAATATAATTGGCAAACGATGAAAATTGCTTTCCAAATTAAGCGCTGGGGGTAAGAATTCCTAGTCTCTCTTCTGTAAGCCAGGTTGAGAGATGCCGCATATGTATATATTTATTTATGCTTATACACTTACGCCGAGTCTTGAAATTATTGTAGTTTCCACTCCTTCTATCGTCTTATTAGCTTAATAAACTCTTAGAATTTTTGCAAGTCTAATTAGAGTGTTTATATCTCTAGTGTAAGGTATTGTGTCCCATGTAGTAACTCACTAGCTTTTTGCATTGATATTTTATTAACATCATATGTATACGCACCTATTACTTTTCCTATACCCTTTAAGTTATGTAGTAGTAAAAAGCCATTTAATTCCATAATTTTGTTCTGAGCTTCCGTCTCACTTAAATTGCTTATTGGCGTATTCAGTTTCACCTAAAAATTTTAAACAATTTAAGAACATATTCTTTATTTAACTTATAAACAAACATATACCTTTAGAAACCCATTCTCATCTATAGCAGCACATACAGTTTTACCATAGTAGTCCCAAAATTAAACTATGGTACTCGGATCGAGAGAACCTATAGCTTCCTTTGTAATTTTTGCAGATTTCAATATAATTTACTGCAACCAAAAATCATAGTTTTGAATCTTTCCTCTTTTTACAATTTTTATTGACAAATAAAGTCTCTTATTTTTAAAATAAGCAGCGTGAATATTTGTAAATAATTATCTCTCTATTTAAAAATTTGTTATCTATCATACAACTATATATTTTATATAATAAAAATAAAAAAAATTTAAAAAAAAATACTATGCACTTGCAGATTTAATTAAAGCCACGGTAATAATCCGCATAAAAACAATATTTAGTTTCAATATATTAAATAAAAATCTAACTACAAAAGTATATATAAATAAAACGCAAAATAAAATCTTTGCGTATTTTTACAGAATTTATTTTTTCTTTTATTTATTTATATTGTTATGATATTGAGGAATACCATAAACACAATTTAGAATATTGAGCCGAATATTTATCGTAGCTGGATCGTGGTACAGATATTAGGTAGTAAGAGAATGTAGAATAACAACACTTGCATTATGTAAGATGTTTAACTGTTTTATTATGATTAAAGATACTTACATATCGTAAAGTTAGATTCGTGCTTGGTAGCAAGAACCCTGGACACACACAAGCGTAGCCTCTGGCCTACCTCAACAGACTCTACTCACTTCCCGTAATCCGAGGTTTATATACCTCCAAGGCATCCTGGCTTGCACGTAGTGCAACCAGCATATACCTCACTTGCAACAGTGACCTGCTAACCGCTTCCCTTACTTTTCCCCAATACCAGGATGTTTACTTGTATTGTGAAATGCACTTACGTGTTATTGCATTTATAGTTATATGTGCAAACCACCACAAACCGTAAGCCCACATCCTAATATCCTATTGCTTAATGTGTCCATGGTTCGAGTCTCCGAGCCCGAGTTCTAACATGACCCCCCCTTTGAGAGACCAGTTCCACCCGGAACTTAACTCTCAGAGGAAAATCATTTACAAAAATGCTAACTATAACTAAAAAGAAACAAAAATATATTATAATTATACTCCATGATGAGTACGCCATGCAAATTGCTTAACAATTCAAAGCATGTATAAAAATAATTGACTAAATATAGTGATTATTATGATAAAAATAACACTAAAAAATGTTTTAAAATATAAAAACCATACCCAAAATATTTAATAAAATATAACTATAACAAACGTTAATAGCATAAAATATTAAAAATTCTCTTAACATACTGAGAATATATATATATATATATAAGAAAAAATCCATTAGAATAATAATATATAAATCTTGAAGTTGACCTCGTTATTTTCTTAAAGTGTCTTTTCCAAGTAAGAGATTTATTAGGGACTCACAGATGAACGCCGAACAACAACATTTTACACAAGAATGGGTTTTGTATCCGCACTGCCATGTTGATAGCAAACAATGCCTAATGAATCTGCTGTGGGTGCCCACACCCCTCTATTCTCACTGAGGTAGAATTTCCTTCCAAACAAGATATCCACAGTAGTTTCTATGTGATCCTTGCGTCAAACAAAAAGAAGCTCTCATCGTATCAAGATTTCCCTCAGTGCTGGTCAGTATCAATAAATCTCGTTCACCATCACCACAACAGAACTGCAAAACACAAAAGTATTAGTCCATTGTCATATAAAAGCAACCCATATAAGCCCATAATGATATTATTAATATCATCATGAAATTATAAATATGCCCATTACGTCACTACTCGTCTCCCAATACAACCATATACTCATGTGCCGACGCTCTCATGTGTAAGTAGCCTTTTTCATCCAAATCATTCTGCCCAGGCTGTTGTGCTTGCCGGTTCTGATAATGTACCGGCAGGTCTCGACGCAGCTCTCTAGCTCTCCGTATAGGCTCCCGCACATCCACCTGGTTGGCTATATCACCGCGCAGTGGTCGTGCCATCAACCCGTGTACTGCCGCTGGCACTCCTTGTTGTTTATTTTCCAACCGTGCCACCACCTGCGCTGGATTCTGACGTGGCCCTTGTGGCTCCCTTAACGCTGAATCTCTTCTTATGTAACGCCTATGAGGCGTATCCGTGAGAAACCTCAGCCGCATACGATGACAAATCAAGTAAGGTCTAATACAAATATACAAAATTGTTAACAAATTTAACAATAAACTTATACCTAAACCCCAATATATATATTGAAGATCCATGAACTTATCTTCTTAAACCACAGTAGACTTATCATGAATTTCTTTAAAGAAAAAAGATGGTTTATATACTGAATTAAACCCGTATATCTCCAAACTTGTTATTTTACACCAAGCTGGAGGTAAAATCCTATATATAACAATATTCCTCGTATCATTAATAAGACATGGAAACTGCGTAGAGATGTATACCTGCTCACCAAAATAGACCCTACATCCACAAGGTACATGTACAATGAAAGCGCCTATTTTTGGTGATTGAATTTCTTTCGTCTCTTTAACTTTACACTTCAACGTCAACGTACTCCCAATGTTTGTCAAAGCAAACATATTATAATTTAATCTCGTTACTTCCGACGAGCGCGACATCCTGCAATTCAAAGGACATACTGCAGATAACGTCTCTATATCTGTTCCATGTAATATTAAACTCAAACAATGTACATCACCATTAAATGAAATTGAACTTTCACTCATATAACATAAAGTATCTCGAAATGGGTTGCAATGCAAAAACATTATCCTATTTTGCCCCTCTACTGATGAAACAACGGCAAAATTATCAATGTTTATATTAATTGAACATACATTATCCTTCCATTGAAATGGAACAGGAATAATTTTCTTTAACTGCACACCCCCATTTCTCGATATTAAAGGCACATTCACCCCCACAATTATATTCTTTCGACTTATCAAACAATCCATTACTGGCAACCCATAGTACGACATTAAATCATCTACAGCCACTGCCAGCGTATAATCAGTATTTTTAATTTTATCCAACATGAGTAATAGTCCTGCACGCAGCTTCATAAATGGAACTACCGCATTATCTAATGTTCTAACATTACACATAGCAGTTAAATGTTTGAATGTCGCTATAGCGTTCAACATAGTTGTAGTGTACATACTCATAATCTCATGTGAGCAAACTGGCTGCAACTCATCAATTGCGGATGCCGCCGAGTTTTTAGCTCGCACCGCAACCACAAAGTCTGCTATTGAACTCAACGAAACCAAAATGCCACTAAACATGTTTTCAGTAATGAAAGTTTGATAAACATGCTTTTTATCCGCCAGTTGAAAACGCCATGCTGTGAATTCCCCATCGTCATATAAAGGTGTCTCCCGTGACCCCTTTAAAATGGCGTCTGGTACATCCAAAATTTGAGAATAATACCCGTTTATATAAGTTATTAATGGCCACCAAAATGCACAATGTTGCTTGCAGCTCTCACATACCGCCATACTGAATACTTTCCAGTTATTAAATATCTCATCATTAACATTTGCATAATTAAATACCACTGGTAATGATGACTCGAATACCGTTATATTTGGAAGGTTCCGAAAATGAAGACCTGAGGAGATCGCAACTCTCAAATCCTCACCTTCAAAATTAGTAATTAATAAGCCCACTACCAGAAATATGTTAATGAAATTCATGGTTAAATATAAAAATTATTACTAATATTATGTAAGAAAATTCCCTCAACCTTAACTATAAAGATAAAATATAATTCTGCAAAGAGAAAAATTATAAGCAATAATAGTGCATAAGCGAACAAAAAATATAAAATAATTAAGAATGTTATTTCATAGAAATTGTTGCCCCCTGAGTCTCAGATATATAAATGACTCTAGGTTTGACCTGAGGAACCTTTGCAGCGTGCACCTCAGACTGCTCCTCCACCTCGTGCTTTTCCTGCAGGGGCACACTCTCCTCTCTGTTTTCCTTAGATCTCTCTCTTTTATTCTGCAAATAAAGAGTATACACGACTCTCACAGTCTTACATACAAGTATTAATACAATTAAAAATGTAACCGCGTGTACCGCTAATGAAACATAGTTAAATGTCACCTGAGCATCCTCTATATAGGATGCATTAACCCTTTGAACCATCGTCGTAGGAAGAAGTAAATGGGGATTACGCAATACTATTAAAGACAACACCACTGTCAATATTACTGACCAAATGAAACCTAAAGAATCTGTCGCTGATTCTACCCTACCGTGTACCACACTCGGTTTTAACTCGTGAAATAATTGTGGTACCGTAGGAATGGTCAGATTTAAATGTGGCGTCTGTAAGACCCAATCTTTATTTAATAACTCCGAAAAATTCGTAAACAAAGTGGTGCCTGCCCTAGTGTATTGCTTTATTTGCAACGATTGAAACGTGACCTTAGCCCAAAAGCTAGGTAAAACATGGTGTATAACAAAATCCTGTTTGTCAGTAGCCAAACAAGGATATTGCCGCGGGACTTCAAGTTTGTCAACTTGCAATTGACAATTACATGGCAACATGATTTCCAGGTCACCTACGTGCACATCTGGCACTGGATACGAACGAGATACATTATTACAATCAACAATAATATTCTTCCGAGCATGAGTTAATACAAATTTATCATAGTCGACTGCCGTGATCTGCAATTTATTAGTGTTTTGACATTTCATAACGCAATTATTGTTAATTTCTGTCACTGTAGCCCCTTTAAACACTAATTGTGGGCACAAGAACCCCTCTTGCGTATCACTTACTAACCGTGGTATAAAACAAAGTTTACTCCCATACGTTTCGCACGTGATCAAGGCACGACCCGTAATAGGTAAAACCCTATCTCCATCCACCGCTATGATTGTGGTTTCATGCATAAGTTGACACGTCTCCTCATGATACCAAGCAAACGGCACCGCGACCATATCATAGAATTTCCAGCTGGTTCCCTTGCGCTTAATAGGCACCTTATATTGCACCGTTATTTCCGTCTCTGACATAAAACATTGCGCCATCGCTAACAGATAGTAACGAGACAGCTGTGATACCGGTATTGCCAACTCATAGAAATCATCATCTATTCTCTTCTCTAACTCCTGTAAATCACGCCCCAACACCCCTGAAGGTATTAATATCGCCAGTATATGTTTCTGTCTACATGCATTTACTATCTGCTGTCTCTCAAAAACCATCAAAAACGCTAGAAACTCCTGATACATCCAAACCGAATACTTCATACTATGAAGAGTCTGAGCCGTGGTGTCATCTGCCCATGCCCTCTCATCTTTCATGAGCCGCTCTATGTTCCTAATCTCAACGACTATAACTTTCATAGTCTCCCTTGTCTCCTCTGCATTCTGCGCCAAACTTTTCGTTACTTCAGATAGCTTAGAATACTGATCATAAAAATTATTATTGAGTGCATTAATTTGCTGCGTGTATAACTCGTTATCAGTCACCACACTCGATACGTCCTGAAGACTTGCAACATTACAGCAATAACGAAGAAAATCTGCGACGAAAGTGAGACCGCGTCTTTTCCTTTTCGGTTCCACCGTGTCCCCCCTAATGCTATTTTGGTAACGCTCTAGGTAACGCGACAGCTGTGTACCTAGTTTATGCATGATCAAATCTTTATCACATCTCTCATTTCGTGACCTATTTGACCCGCACTGAGGCGCACGTACATCAAAAGTGCGTGGTAGTTCTGACTGCGGTAATCCTGCTGTGTAAATCAATGGAATTGAAGCCTCATAACCTATCAACCCCTCTATGGGCTTAAAGTATGCCCCCGTAATGATTTTAGAACTGAAGTTCCCTTCATCCAAAGCCTCACCTCCACGGCCTACGCAGATCAGAACGAGGAAAGGTAATATAACAGCACGCGCCATGTATGCACTTCGTGTGTACTCTAAAACAAAACAAATTAACTCTGTAAGCTTTTTGTTTTAATAATATAGCGAGAAAAACGCCGTAAGTAAGGTGCTCTACTACGCAACCCCCCACCACGCGTATGCGCATTCTTTATATCCTACATGGAACATTCCCATGCAAATAAAATTAAATACTCAGTATACATCCTTGTGTATAACGACATATAAAAGACATTTACCCGTATTTATATGCATACGTATCTGTCATTTTATATAAATTTAACCACCACATTATGTATAGCCATCTAAGCATCCTTAACCCAAATAACAACTGCTTGCTACTACATTTTTCCTTTGCAAAAGCTATAAATCAATATCCACCACAAAATTAATAAAATTCACCATCCCCAGCATCACCTTTTCTTATCTACTAAACATGTATACCGCGAACCTCTTATGACTACTCATTCCTGACGTCATGCTGGCTTTTTACATTAGTGAATACGCTTAAAAACTCCATTATTCGCTCACGGCCAATAAATAAGCAACCCGCTCCTAATTTTCTAATACCCTTATATACGTCACTAAATGCTATTAGATTTATATATATTTATATATATATAAATTTTTTTTTTATATATATATATATATACATATATCAGCAATAATATTAATGCAATATACTATACTATTTCAATTAAAGTTAAGTGCTAACGTACTCTGCAAGAATTTTGTGCTTCATATAATATTGTTTTCGTTTTCTAAAAGTGACAAAATATGTTTTGACATTGTAATTACTTTTGAGGATACGTCTATCACACATCCTTTTTTGGCCCGTATGTAAGATAACCGTTTCCTCTAACCCTCGTACGCACTTCATTCAAAGCCGTTGACACTACAGTAGGGCGTGCACCGAGAACAAGATGTACCTAACCAAACCTTTGAATAACCTGTGTACAGTAGCCGTGGACATAAAAGTTCGACCAGCTTCTATATACAAAGATTATATCGCTCTGCAGCCATACCAGAAGATGATTACCGAAATAGTAAGTGCCAGCATGCGACAAAAGGTGAGAACCTATACTCTGCCGATACCACTGATCATGAACCGTGGCTACGGTGGCTACTACGAGTTTGTTCCTCGGAGTTATTACCCTACAGGAGCCCAAAGCGACTTTGACCTAGGCATGAATCAAATATGGATTATGCGGAAACGACTGTTTCGCAAAGAATTAATTGTCGCAACCATGCCAGAACGTGAAGTCCTCCAAGGAATATTGTGCTGTCCCACGTCCAAGCTGCATTGGTATATGCACTTATCACGCGAGCGCCAACTCATTGGACCAAACCACGCCCTAACCGTTCGAGCCGCCTATCAATGTGACCTGTTTCGTCAGAGCATCCTAAAAGACCACCCCGTAAGTAATTTTAATTTTATTTGACCCCCAAATTTATTACTTTGCATGTGACCCAGTGACTGCCCCCTTTTTATGTTATACCGGTAAGATATTATATGCGTATATATTTTTCTTTTTTAAAAAAAACATTAATAACCATTATGCAAATAGGTACTTTTTAATTTTATACCGGTACTATAAAAGTTAAATATATAATAATGTTTAACCGGTAAATCACGCAGTATAATATTACTTTACCGGAACGTTAAAAATTTTCCCCTAAGCCAACCAAGTAAAGCTAATGTCTCATACCGGTAACCTTTGCTGCCTAAAAAAAACTTAATTTCAAAATTTATTCTACCGGTAACTACCTTGTTTTTCCCTTACACATACACACCGGTAATTGCAATATTTTTTATTTAAATGCTTTTTATATATATATATATACCGGTAATTACTGACAATACCAATAGTTATATTTTACCCTTCAACTATTAAAATTTATTCCATATATAATTACCGGTAAACATTTTACGTAACCCTAACCAACATTCCTTCCGGTAAATTTATGTTAAGTATTTATTCTATTCTATCCGGTAAAATGCTATATCAAAAAACAACACTTTATAAATTTATATACCGGTATCCTTATAATATAATATTTTAATACCGGCAAACTACATTTATACTCTATACTTCATAATACTATTATTATTTTGAAAAATTCAATTGCCCATACTATAACGCTTTTTTATACAATTACTAACACCCAAAATCAACCCTCTTGTCATTGCTAAGTAAATGGGCAAATTTTGAGAAATTTTCACCCCCCAAATTTTTCATCCCCTAAATTATTTTCATATATTTTTTCATCCCCTAAATTTTTCAACCCCTAAATTTTTCAACCCCTAATTTTTTTTTTTTTTTATTTTAAGATGTCTAAAAGGTTTTTAAATTTCATTCCTTCATTTTAAATACATAATTACACTGTAACATATCTTAATGGTAATAATTCTTCCCATATAGTATGCAACCAAAATATTACATGAATTTTTATTTTAATTTAATTTTCAGGAACTAAACGCAAGTGATTCTGATGCCGGCTCGCTACCCAGTACTAACAGTACCAACGATTCACGGCCCGAATCCCCCGACATCCCGGAGCGCACAAATGGTCACCATGCAACGGTAATAAACAAAAATATATTTCATATAATTTATCCCAAATTTTTTCTTAAGCTAATTAAAAAAAATATATGTTGTAATACACTAAAAATTCATTTGTTATATAAGAATGTACATTTATTTTACAGCATGAAGAGGTTTGCGAAGAACTTGACGACTTCGCACACAACCACTCTCTTCTTCTGGAGCTGAAATGCACTCCCAATCTTTGACTTCCTAATCGGAAAGATTTCCCCCTACTATGTACCATTGAGTTTAAATCAATGAAAAAACCGTGTTAATATGCTAGGTGATGTATGCAAAATTTATTCCCAATAAATATTAATGCAACCTGACGGATATATTTCATTTATATTCTCTACTTGAACTATAACTTTATAAATAAAATTTTTATTCCTTAGCTATACTTCCCTATACATATATTATATATGTATACAAAATTTAAATTTGCTTAGGCTTTATTATAATGTAAATGACTCATGCATATTTGAAGAAATTTTCATTCAATATGTAACTTCATTTTTGACACCCCCACGATGTCACATTTAGCTCGCTTTCCCTTTCCTTTCCTTATTTCATATGTCTTTTCTCCTACTTTCTTAGTAATTAAGAATGGTCCTTGATATAGTGACATTAACTTTGGTGACCTCCCCTTAATCCTAGCAGGTATAAGTACCCTAACTCTGTCACCCACTTTATACTCTATATTTTTCCTATTTACATCGAACCTCTCCTTTGCCTTCTCCTGTGCTTTCAATAAGCACCTATCCGCTATCTCCCTAGCCACTCTTATTCTATCTTGCACTTCTTTAAAAAACCTCCGTCTGAGGATGATATTGTAATGCATAATCATGCGGAAACACTGGCAGTTTATGGAACACAAACTTGTATGGACTGACCTGCAGGCTACTCTGCTTCGATGTATTAAAAACAAAGGTAATATGACACAACGCCATGTCCCATAACTTCTGCTCACGGTCTGTATACATAGCAAGCGCATCACATATTGTTTTATTTGCCCTTTCCGTCAAACCGTTTATTTGAGGTGTATAACTTAACGTAGTTCTTTTTGAAGCGCCTAACATGAGTACTAATTCAGTAACTACATTTGACATAAATACACGCCCCCTATCCGTTAATATTGTTTTTGGGCCCCATATCTACAAACCAAACGCGTCAGAATTAATTTAGCTATAGTGGGAACTGTTTGATCAGGCGTCGCCTTTGTTTCTATATACCTGGTTGTATAATCTGTTGCCACTATAATATTTCTATTCCCCGCCGTAGATTCATGAAAAGGCCCTAGTATGTCTAGCGATATCATACTGAATGCTACTGTAGGAGGCTGTATTGGCATTAATAACCCCGCAGGTTTCCCTACATTGCCTTTCCGCGCCTGGCAATGTACACATTTTTTAATGAAGTTGATAATGACCCTATGTAATTTAGGCCAATTATATTTCAATGTTATTTTATCAATAGTTTTTGCTTGACCTAAATGCTTTGAAATTGGGTCACAATGGTTTGCTATCAATACATCCTCATATAAACTAGATGGAATTACAAGCAAATGTAATAACCCCCGTGAATTTGAATTTTTCTTATACAAAACTCCATCTTTAAGCAAGAAGTTTGTCAATTTTCTCTCTAAAATTGCTGGCAACCCTACTGGTTTATTTTCTAAATCACTAATTATTTTAGCTAACTCTACATCTGCTCGCTGAGCCTCCTTCATATCCTGCAAAGACAACTCCATAACATCAATGACGTCAGCATCTGCCATCTTACGCATGGATTCGAACTTCTGCTCTGATAACAGCTGTTTGTCGCCTACCTGAGCTATCAACTCATTAAAAGAAGGCCCTATTTCTACGGTCGGAATATCCAGTAGGACACCCTCCTCATCAGCCGGCATACATGGGCCTCTGGACAAACAGGCAGGTACCTTATGTAATTTTCCGGACCTATACTTAAATTGGATATCCTTGTCTTGCAATTGCAAAGCTAGCCTACATAACTGACCTGTGTCAGGAGCTATGTTATGCAACCAACATAAGTTACAATGATCTGTCACTACTGTGACTTTCAACCCCCAAATATAATGCTGGAAGTATTTAATACTCCACACTACACACACTAACTCTAACATAATTGCAGAATAATTCTTTTCTGCGTTATTTAATGACCTACTCGCATACTCAACTGGATGCATACAGTCATCATCATCCATCATCATTAATACCGCCCCCAACCCTGCTGTGGTTGCAGCATCACAATGTATTTCTAAGTAACGTCCTAACTTAAAATGACATAATATAGGAGGAGAAAGTAAGAGTACTTTCAACTTTCCAAATGCTGTTTCGCAATTCTCATTCCACTTCAACGGTTTCTTAACATCTGACTCCGCAACTAATTTATGTAATGGCCTACAAATAACCGAATACTCCCTTATCCAACGCCTGAAGTAATTACACATCCCTAAAAAACGCTGTAAATGACGCAATCGCTGCGGCCGAGGGAATTTATCTATAGCTAAGGTTTTTGTTGGATTAGGCAAGATGCCTTCTTCTTTACAAATATAACCCATGACTTTGACCTGATACATAGCGAAGAACCATTTTTACAACTTCAGCTTCAAATTACTTGCACGTAAACGTGTAAAAATAGCCTCTAAATTATCCAAATGGCCCTCAAATGTCTCCGATTTAGTAATTAAGTCATCCAAATAACATACCATTTTTTGCCATTTTATGTCTCCCATAACCTTGTCTATAGTCTCCTGTAACACCCCTGTCCCGCTTAACATCCCCATAGGGTGCACTAACCATTTAAAATGGCCGCCCGAGGGTGAATTAAACGCCGTGATATGTTGACATCCCTCTTTTAGCTTTATTTGGAAAAAAGCCGAGAAGAGGTCGAGTGTGGAAAAATATTTCCCCCCCCCCCCCCAGGTATGCTAATATTTGGTCCACCGTTAGCAAGGGGTAAGCTAGGGGGGCCTCTATGAACATATTGACCCTTCTATAATCTATGCAGCAGCGCCAACTACCGTCAGGTTTGCGAACTAAAACTATAGGTGATGCAAATTGAGAGTTTGAGTGACGGATCAATTTTGCCTTCAATAATTCAGCTATTTGAAGTTTTATTATCTCTAACTGGAGCAATGACACCTTATATGGCAGTCGATAACACGGAACAACCCCTGGTTTTAGTTTAATTTCATATTCATGAGCATTTGTAATTGACACTTGAGTTTGCGTTGTTGCAAAAATGTCTCTATATTCATTCAATAATGCCAACAATTTAACTTTTTCCTTTTTTGTTAACATTGCTCCCAACTGCTCTTCTGTAATTTCTAACTCCTCTGAAACTTTTGAAATACAATAAACCGATAATATACAATGACATTTAACCACCCCTATAACTGATCTCGCTAGAACTATCTGTACGTCATCTGACGTATTAGTTAGCTTAACCATCAACCTATCATTCTTTTGTACTACTTCCGCAATTATGTTTTTTCTAACTAATATATGTTGATTTTGTGTAAATTCTAAATCTTGCAGCGACCGATCTTGCAACGCCTCACTAGCCACAAGTATACTTTTCTTAGGAGCAACCCGACAATCCACATCTAATGTAACTTTAACTTTCTCAAATTTAGCTTCTGCTGCGTTCAAGAGTACGTCATCGCCTCCCACCAGCGGCGTAACTGTCGGCTTACCCCCATCCTGTATAGTCAAAGTCAATGAACCATTTGCATAATCGATGGATGCTTTATGATTTTTAAAAAATTGCGTACCTACTATTATACACTCTTTCTCCCCTGAAGTATTCCTTACTAACATTTTATGTTTGAAACTAATTTCATCTATTTTAAATGTCACCGTTGTAGACCCTAAAATATCCACTACATGACCACTGGCTGATCTAAGTACCTGCACCGAAGGTTTGACTTTTAAATGTGCCACTAACTTTCTATCTATTATATTTACTGGTGAACCTGTGTCAAAAAGAACTGTTGTTTTTGTATTACCAATTTTTGCCGGTAAAATAATTCTACCGGTAGTATCGAAGTGGAAGGTTTTACAAGACAATGAAACAGCAGTTACCTCCTGGACTACTGCCTCCTTGTGTTTCCCGCTTGTCTACAATGCATAGCAACATGACCCGCTCTGCCACACTGCTCACATATAGGTGAATTGCTGAAATTGCGACCACCCCTGTTTTGGAAATCACGACCGCCTTGCTGTCTCTGCTGTCTTTGCTGATTATTATTACGAACCCCACTTTGACCAGCACCAGAATTCTGTCCCTGCTCTACAGAACTGATTGCACCTTCTCTAGGTTGCTGCTGCTGCTGCTGCTGCCGCTGATTTTGCTGCTGCTGCTGAGAAACATTTTGCTGGCGTCGATCTGCATCTCTTTGTGATTGCTGAGACTGTCTCCACGGCTGCTGTTGACCACCATTATAATTTTCCCTATATCCATCGTTTCTAAAACCTGTATAACGATTTTGGAACCAATTATTCCTATAAGGCTGTCTCTGCTGCTGCGGCGGAGGTGGTGTATTCACCTGACCCTGCAAGTTTTTAACACAAATTGCCATGTTATTCATGGCCTGAACCATACCCTGAAACTGATCAGGAAGTGCCGGTGGAGCCAACGATGCTGAAATTCTCTCTGCTAACGCATTTCTGTCCATGGCTTGGCTTAAATTGTCCCACAAACTCTCTACCGTAGCTGGTGTATTTAACCCCATAGCTTTTATCATATTAGGCTATAAACCCTTAATAATATGCTGAATTTGCTCTTCTTCTGCCATATCTGGATTCATGCGGAAACATAAATTCAACACGTCATAGAAATAAGACTGCAAATGCTCATTTTTCTGATGTACCCTTTCGTTTAATGTACGATTAATCAATAATGTGTCACCTGGCTTGTGGAAATTGCGAATAAATTGAGCTTTAAAATGTTCCCAATCACTGTCTGCGTTACTCCTATTATATACTTCAAACCATGTGTATGCGTCTTGGCCTAAATATGCGGCTATTCCTGCCCGCCTTCTAGCGTCATCCCATGAATTAGAAGAACTTATCGTTTCGAATCTACTTAAATACTTCCTTGGATCGTCTTTAATGTCAAATACAGGTAACCTAAGCGAAGGTAACACCTGCACATCTATATTCCTATCTGCCATATTATTTAAACGTATGTTAAACTGTCTAGGCGAACGTGGGCTATTTAAGTTCTGCCAACGTCCATTCACAAAATCTAAATCAAAATTAACTTGAGCTATGCGCCTACTACGCCTCTCTGATACATTACCTCTATTATAACCTAACCCTCTACTTGACATAACCAAACATTATCATCTACAATCTCTTTCCCTTCTATCTGTACTTTTATTTAAACAACCGTAAGCGCCTCCACCATTGTTATGATATTGAGGAATACCATAAACACAAGTTAGAATATTGAGCCGAATATTTATCGTAGCTGGATCGTGGTACAGATATTAAGTAGTAAGAGAATGTAGAATAACAACACTTGCCTTATATAAGATGTTTAACTGTTTTATTATAATTAAAGATACTCACATATCGTAAAGTTAGATTCGTGCTTGGTAGCAAGAACCCTGGACACACACAAGCGTAGCCTCTGGCCTACCTCAACAGACTCTACTCACTTCCCGTAGTCCGAGGTTTATATACCTCCAAGGCATCCTGGCTTGCACGTAGTGCAACCAGCATATACCTCACTTGCAACAGTGACCTGCTAACCGCTTCCCTTACTTTTCCCCAATACCAGGATGTTTACTTGTATTGTGAAATGCACTTACGTGTTATTGCATTTATAGTTATATGTGCAAACCACCACAAACCGTAAGCCCACATCCTAATATCCTATTGCTTAATGTGTCCATGGTTCGAGTCTCCGAGCCCGAGTTCTAACAATATGTTTACTTTACTCCCCTTTCCAAAAATTTGCACTAATTCGTGCAAAATTATTGATTATACTTGCTCAACATAGCAAAATGTATTTTCCAATACAAAAATATAGTTATGCTATATGCTATATTGTTATAGTAATACAAACCAGCATATATATTATATTAGTTAAAATATTCAGCACATGACGTTCCATTTAAGCATCATCTGTGCTCTACAAAGTAGTAAAGTTCAATGCCACATAATATATTAATTTCATCATTACGTATTATGAAAAAAAAAAAACTAAAAAGTTACTAGCGGGTATGATAGTGTATTGAACAATTGCTATATTGCAGAGCGCAAATGTTGTGTTTTTGAAAAATTTAAGTTAAAAAACGTTACTGTTCTGCTGTGATATATAATCACAAAACGCAATACAGTTCTCAATACAATTTTTGGTAAAAATTGTTCATAATATAATTTGACAAAATACAAATTAATACTTCTTTAAACCACATTGAAATTGTTCATAGGCTAAAGTAATAAAAAGTGCAGGCGACAGAGAGTGCATAGAGAGCGCAAAAAGCAGCGAGTATCATTACTGCTATAAGCCGCGCGCTTGTACTTTTTCTCACTTTTGTCTTTGCAAAAGTAATAATTTTTCTTCAAAATTTCATCGCAGTATGGACGATGATTGAATACGAATACTATAAAAGTAAATTTATTTAAAGAGTTAGGAATTTTGCAAGACGCAGTTTTTTTATTTCATTGCCAAGAATATGTTACAAAGCGGATAAAATTATACGTGTTCGAAGTTTTGCCATGTTTGTCGACTAATTAGCTTCTATCATTTAAAATGAAAACGAATCTAACTACAGTATCAGGTTATCCGCTTGACAAATTCACGAGCTGCCTATAAGTACTAACGTTATTAGGATAAATTCAAAAGAAACCCACTAACCGAGTAATATAATAAAGAAAAATAAATTATAACTTTAAAACATTAAAACCCTGCGATTTTTATTTTTGCGTACTGTTTTATAGTTAAATATTTTTTTCTTTCATAAATTAGTAAAAATTAAATTAAAGTACAGTACATATCCTGTTATAATTTTGTATATTCATTATAATATTTTTAATGTAAGTGAATTTACGCCAATTAAAATTAAAGCCTGCAATGATATTGTCTGTGTCCATCTAACCTGTGCTTGATCGCTTATGTTTTGCAATTTTTAGTTAACTTTCCTGCATCATTAGCTTTTTTAAATTATTATAAGGAGAAATCCAGCAACAGTATTAGGTTTTCTGCTTTTCTTATTTTCAAGCTGCATAAAAATGTTGGTTTTGTTTAAAAAAGTTAAAAATAAAAGCACTAAAGGAGCAATTTTCTTTTTATGATATTTTTTATATATTTTTATTTTATTTATATAAACTTTTATATTAAAAGTGGTATAATACATTATAAATAGTCAGTTACTTTGACATGTATGCTATATTTCATCTCAAGACTCACGTTGATATGATACAAATACAAAAACGTTTTTTTTTTGAAATTATTATTATTTTTGCACCACGCAGTTTAGTTTAATATCATTGCCAATAAGTAAGGAAAGAGTAAAATCTATTTTCTGTACTACTGCTTCTTTCTTTTTTATATACAGTAGCAAAATTTAATATTTTATATTTTTTATTACAATATTAACAAGAACTAAAAGTTTTATAAAAAAAAATTAAGTCTTTAAAATGGTTACAAGTTTCCCCGCCAAGTTCTCTCTCTCTCTCTCTCTCTCTCTCTCTCTCTCTCTCTCTTCTCTCTCTCTCTCTCTCTCTCTCTCTCTCTCTCTCTCCCTCTCTCTCTCTCTGTCTCTTCCTTTATAACTCATCATTTCATGTGAGAGATGATATTGATTATATATACATATATTACTAATTAATTTTATATCCCTTATATCGGGAAGAATCACTCTTGGGGTCGATTATCGAAAATACAATAACTATTAGATAACTATAACTATAATTCGTTATAGATATAGTATAGATTAACACTTTTGAAAAAAATTCGTCATAGTTAAAGAATAACATTTATTTCTACAATTAATGTCAAGATCGATAACGATACTTTTAAAAATTTACTCAATCAGAAAAAGCAAAAAGCTAAAAAAATAATAATAAAAAATAAAGAAATAAATAAATAACAAGAAAAAGAGAAAAACCAGGTACTACAGAGTATATTTATGAATAGCAGGTACAGAACACCTGTTTACAGACAGTCAGTAGAGAAAACGCACAAAACTGTCTTTCATACACATGTTGTTTTGAAAATACTAAAAATAGATTTTCTAGGAATCACTTTATATAAAATATAAAACAAATACAGTTACATTTTTATAATCAATACCAAATGTATATTAAAAATAGGGGGGGGGGGAAGAAAAAGAAAAAAAACGACTATAAGATTTTTTTACATTGTTCAATTGCTTCTATAGAATTTCTTAAATTTTTTTTTTTATTTTCTTTAATATTAAGAACTACATTGTTTAAATCAATGACATTTGCCGAGGTGCCAAGTTATTTAACATCCAGTTAGAATGTTGACAGTATATGTGTTATGTTGTTTGAGTTTAAAGAAAATATTTGAATACACTATTGTATAGTATAAGTGCTGATTTCTAAATGGATGTGCTATTAGATTTTTTTGTAATTATTGTACAACAAAATATTTCGTTAAAACAAATTAAAGTAAAATTCTAGAAATATAGGGGAAGTATTGGGCAGAGTATGGGGCAATCTTCTGCTTCATCTATAAAATTTTTCACGATCTATCATTATTTAAGTTTTAGTTTTCGTATCAGAAGTATTTTTTAAGTCATAACAATATGTCATATTGTATCTCCGCACCGATTTTGTATTTATCAATTTTAAAATTGTAAAGTTATTTATATGTGATATAAAATCTAAAACGTAGAGTACAACTTATTGGTGCAATTTTATTATTTTATTACTATTCTATAAAAAATTATATAAAAAATGATGTTATTAATAATTTGGAAAAAATAGTATCGTTATCGTAAAATTATCGTTATAGTAATAGAATCATTATAGGTTTAAAAAATAAAAAGTATCGTTATCGTTATAGTTATAGTGTGAGGCTTAAATATAGTATCGTTATTGTTATAGAAATTTTGGGTATCTAAACCAAGACTGTCGAGAATAGATAAACTTGTTATCTATCAATCCCTTAAATGTCTATTAAATACAATAATTGAACGAAATAAAAAAATTCAATGTCAATTTTAATTTAAAGTTAATTCAACCTGCATACATTTTGGTATAATATTAGAGAGTTTTTAGGAGACCACCCCACATGGCACATATGTAAAAATATTTCCAATTGCTAGTGCAATGGGTCAAAGTCTTACTTTCTTTTATGACATACTGGCTATTTGTTTTTTTTTTAGAGATGGTGCTGTAAAATATAAAATGTACAGTTTCGATTAAATGAATAGCTACCATTTAAACTCGATGTTTCTTACCGCGTTAAATTTCGTTCAATTTTGCAACCTTGTTTTTGATTATTCATTGAACTCTATATTCTCAATCACATCTATATTCAAATTAATTGAGTCTATATATTGTAATAGTTGACAATAACACAACAAGAAGTCACCTGTGATGCACTCAAGTAGACAATCTGGCGGGTAAATATTTTGTTTGCTTGCTTGCTCATTCTCTCTCTCTTAAAAATAATAATTTTATTTTATTTATGAATTTTATCCTTCAAAAACAAAATTTTCACAATAAAAATCGGGCTTTTTTCCTCATAGGCTCGAAGGATTGTTTTCAAACTTTGGCTCAAATATCGAGCTTTCCGAGCTTTGGCACGTTTTTCGAGTTTAAGCTCGATTTCAAGCTAAACCCGGGTTTCAAGTCAAACCGGGCTACAAATTTTCAGCCTGGGCTAAAAATCTTTCGAGTTTTTTACAGCTCTATAAAAAACATATAAATTTTTATGCCTCTTTTATTGACTAATGAAAAATAACATTTTCATACTCAACGATAATAATATCTTCTTTTTATGATAAAATTAATTTAATTAAAATTAAATCTTTTAATTGCTTAATTATAACTGTAATCGATTTAAAAATAGCAACTTACATAATAAATTAAATATTTTCTAATAGTTCAGATATATTTTAAATGTTCTGATAATTAACATATTCAAAATATTTATAGTCTGGGGAAAATATGACTGAATCATAATTGATTCAAATATCTTATAATTGATAAAATTTTATTATCAGTTATAAATATTTGTAATGAATTATTTAAATGTGTTATAAATTTATATTGTTATATATAAATGATAAAAACGTTATTAAAAATATAAATTACTGTTTTTAATCAATTTGACCGAATCGTTTTACATATTATAAGGTTTTAGAAAAATACCTTAAATAAAATATATAGGAAATACTTTGTTATGTCAGTTTAAAACCATCATACAATATTTTTAAGAGTTATGTTGCTTTAAATATTTTGAACTTATATCTACAAAATTTGAGAAAAATATCTATAAAATCATTTAATTTCCCAATTAAATCGGTTATATGAACTTTGTCCTATGATGAAAAATGTTATTCATTACTCTAGTATGGTATCCACTCCAAGCGCAGTAGATATGACCTTATCCGCATACACAATATTAGAGTATTATTTGTTCCGAAGTATATAAATTATAAATTTGCGCATATATTACGAAGAGCTTATGACGTGTAACTTTAATTATTTTTATTTTGTTAAGACTTTATTAGTTCTGACACTTTATTTACCTTAATAAGTATACAAATATTTTTTGAGACGGATTAAAAACTATTCCTTGACTGAAAAAAAGAAATAAATGTAAAAACTGAATTTCAAAAATTAAATTTACAATATATAAACGCATTTTAAAAGCTTCAAAATTAAGTGCTTAATTCTTTTTTTAGATTGTGAATTATCAAGCTTGATTTTATTTGAATTTGACTTAAAGAATGGTTTGTTGTAGTTTTTATAACAATTTATTAGGCACAAACTTCTCTCGCCATGCACCTATTTTAATTCGGTTCTCTTTTTATTAAGATAATCGGCAGTATTGTCCCTTTATCTCCCTCGATTGTGCCACCATTGTTTAAATATTTTAAGATTTGTTATAACAATTTTATAACCCTGTACCATAAATAATATAAATTATTTCATCTATAGTTAATTTAATTAATATTGGTGCTTCAAATTATATGGTTATTGTGAATTTATTTTCTTCAAAATTTACTTCTTTTTATTTTTATACAGTGTTAGTTAATAATAATCTGGTCATAAGAGGACTTCACTAGATTAATTATTAATTTCTATTTTTTCCAGTTTTACTTCAGATTTAAAAGTAAAGTTATTCAGGTCAACATTTTTGATGTGTATCAGGTTCCAAGATAAGTAAATATATTAGATTTGGTGGTATTTTAAGGTCAGATTAGGCAGGGTTGGTTAATGTGAAGAAATTTTAATTGTCTCTGCAAGGCTAGAGGTAGTGTCTCGGATAAAGACATTTGCAGAGTGTTCCACTGAAAAGACGGTTCATGTGCCTCAATTAAAGACGAAATTTTTGAGACTTCAGAATTGTCTTTGTACAAGTCTTCTCTGTGTGTAGTGTAAGATATGTCAGCACAATTTTTTTTATTATAATCCTAAAAGAACAGTAATAAAAAAATAAATGATACATAATAATTTAAGTTCAAAATTTACCTTTAAATAAAACATGCATGTTGTCGTACCTTATTAGTATCAAATGTTTCTTTTAATTAAATGCCTGAAAAAATGGTATTTTAATTTGACGGGAAAGGATAAAAACTATAAATTTTTTGGCATCGAATCCGCAAGGCTAAAAATGAGTGCAGTACGCACAGAGGGAGGAAATACTAGAGGTCAATTATCTACAAATAACCCGTAATATATAGTTGTGTGGAGCCGGCCAATCACGATAAAAAAATGGAGCTATAAACGCGAGACAGTACGAATGCACAGCGGCAGAAAACAACAATAGCAAAAGATTTTTGCACTGAAAATTGCCTAGGCGAGATTGTAAAATAGATACAAACTTAACAATAAACTTCATAATATTTTTTGTGACGAAATGCTAACTTAAAATATAAACTTGTAACTTGCCCAACTTGTAAAGTTGATCAGACTAATCAGGGTCAGGGTTCAGGGGCAAGTGATGATGAAGAGAAAAATAAAGATGATACTAAGATTGTGATGGATATGTTGTTGGAGATTTAAAAGGATGTGAAAAAACTTGATAAGATTGAAAAAGATACTGAACAGATAAGCTCAAATCTTAATAATCTTAAATCATCTGTTGATTTACTATCTACTAAATATGATGAAATGATTGAAAAACTAAAAAAACAAGATGATTTGATTAAGGAGTTGAACGTAGAAGTGAAAGAATTAAATAAAATTGTCCATAAGAAAGATTGTGAAGTTGAAGAACTGTCTGTAAGAGTGCAAGAATTAGAACAAGACAAGCTCTCTATGAATGTTGAGGTGCATGGCTTGCCAGTGAAGGCAGGCGGTGAGAAAGAAGACACCATGAAACTTGTCCAACATGTGGCGGAAATTATGGGAGCTCCGCCCGTCGATGCTTCAGTAGAAGATTGTTATCGTGTCTATGCCAATCCAAACAACGTGAGAAAGATGGGACTGCCGCCCCAGCTTGTCATCAAGTTCAAGGCTACATAGGCTAGGAGAGTATGGCTAGACAGGAATGCAACAAGAAATCTGACTGTTGGTCAGATATATAATACTATAACAACGTAAACATACGTGTATTTGAACAACTCACTCCAGACATGAAAAAGTTATTATTTAAAACTCGTACAGCTGCTAAGGTGAAAAACTACAAGTTAACCTGGGTAAAAAATGGAAAAAATTTTACTCGCCAATCCGAAAATCAAGGAACTGTACGTATAAGGTGTGAGAAGGATATAAATACACGGTTGTGTATTAGAGGTAGCATTGAGTAAGTGAGGGATTATTAATGTTTATTATTATTTGTAAATGGAAGAAAACATTTTGTATAATTTAAATGAAAGTGAATGTTTATGTTTTGATAATATTAATAATATTGTGGAATTAAAGAAGAAAAATAATATTTGTATAATACATTTAAATATTAATGCAATGAGTAAAAATTTTGATTCTCTTTTGGCTTTAATAAAAAATGTATAAATTTTACAGATATCATTATTCTGTCGGAAATATTAATTTATGAAAATGAATTAAAATTTTATAATATAGAGGGATTTGATAAATTTGCTAAGCCTAGAAATGTAAATAAAGGTGGGGGGTTAATGATTTTTGCCAGAAAACAATCAGAAATGATAGATAATGATATAGATTTTAAAAATGCAGAAATTATTTGGTTACAAAATAAAAATTTATTTAATATATTTGCGATATTTAGACCACCTAGTTCTAATAAATTGTTATTTATCAAGGAGTTAAAAGATAAAATTTTGAAAAATAAAAGTAAAAATAAAAATGTTATTGTAATGGGAGATATAAATTTAAATATATTAAATATGGAGGAAAATATAATACAAAAATATGAAACAAAAATATCAAAATACTGTTTTCAAAAATATATGAATAAAATTACTAGAGAAGAAATAACTATATCTGGGTATCATGCAAGTTGTAGTGATCATATTTTTGGAAAACTAAATGTAAATACTATTATAGAAGAAAGTTTTGTCATTCGTTTTAAAATCTCTGATCATTATATAATTGGTTGTAATATAAACATGAATTTAAATGTGAAAAATTATGAAGTGTGAAAAAAGTGATGAAAAATAATAAAAAATTTATATCTTATTTATGTAACTATGATTGGAGTAATCTAAATCAAGATTTATCACCAAATAATTTATATGATAAAATTGTTAATATATTTAATTTTGGAAATAAAAATGCTATGTATGAAAAAATAATAGTGGAAAATAAGAGAAAAAGTGAGAAAGTGTGGTGTACAGAAGAAATAAAAGTTTTTATTCGTGAGAGAGATTATATGTTTAGGAAGTGGAAAAATTCAATTTATAATGACCAGTATAGAATGAAATATAAAATGATGAGAAATTAAGTTATAATGTTGATTAAAAAAGAAAAAAACAAATATTTGTATAACGAATTTTTGAAAGTGTCGGGAAATGTTAAAGATTCTTGGCAGTTTATAAATAAAATCTTAGGTAAAACAATTATAAATATTGTTGATACAATTTAAAAATATATGAGTAAATATTGTAATGTGCAAGAAAAAGCTAATAAGTTTGTCAATAATTTTATTGATTCAATTGTAAAAGTTAAATATGATTATAATACAATTTTATGTGAAGACTTTAATAAGAGTAAACAATTCCAATCAATGAGATTACCAAAATTAAATTTAAGTAGTGCTAAAATAATAATTCAGAAATTAAAATTGAAAAAAGGACCAGGATATGATAAAATATGAGTGGATGATATAATAAATGGGGGGGAAAATTTATTAAATTGCATAATAAATTTAGTTAATTTATGTATAGAAACTACTAATTATCCGGAAAATTTAAAATTATCAATAGTGAGACCAATTTATAAAGGGGGAAGTCATGAAGATTTTATTAATTTTAGACCGATAGCAATATCGGACTTCATTGATAAATTCATTCAAAAGCATATAGAAATAAATATTTTAAATTATTTAATTGAATTTAATATAATTAATGAAAATCAATATGAATATCAAAAAAATAAAGGTACAAATAAATTACTATACGATGTAACAAATTATATAAATGGAGAACTAGAAAAAAATAATCATGTTTTGTGTCTATTTATAGATTATTCTAAAGCTTTCGATACGGTTGATCCAAAACTATTACTACAAGATCTTGAAGATATAGGAATCAGAGGTCCTATATTAAATTTAATTAAAAATATTATAAAAGATAGGAAAATTGCAGTTCAAATAAAAGATATTAAAAGTGAAATAAAAGAATTAAAATGTGGAATAATCCAAGGTGGAATAATAAGTGCAAATTTTTTTTGATATACGTAAATAAAATATTTAATTTATTAAAGTGGTGTGTAGGAAAAATGTTTGCGGATGACTTTTTATTAATTGCGTCTCATAGTGATTTTTTGATTGCGCAAAATAGGTTACAAGAAGATTTTGATAGAGTGTTGGAGTGGTCGCATGATAGGAAATTGATTATTAATAGGAAAAAACTAAAGTAATGCATATTTTTAATAAATTCTTAAGAAAGGGTGAAAAAATAAATATTATTGCTCATTCAAATATTTGTCTACATAATTTTCAAATAGATTGTTCGTGTATAAGTGTGGAGGAAGTAGATAGTTATGTTTACTTAGGAGCTACAATAGATAATAATGTTAATTGGGATCTACATATTCAAAGTATAATAAATAAATTACGTTTAGCATTGTTCCAAATTAGATCAATAAAATCATATGTACATGAAAAAACGTTAAGATCCATTTACTTTTCTTTAGTCCATCCACATATATTGTATGGTATCTTGGCTTACGGGTTTACTAAACCCGGAAAATTGAATCATTTACATAAAATGCAATTAAGAATCCTTAAATCAATAAAAAAAGGGAAGAAATGTGAAAATAATGATATATATAAGTATTTAAATATTTTACCGATTAGTGATTTACTAAATGTTACATTTTTGTTAGAATATTATTTTGATAATGATCATGGTATACCAAGAAAACATGATCATTACACCAGAACTGTGTTTAAAAAACCAATGATAGTACCAAAAATATTATATAGATTTACAGAAAGAACAAAAACATATGTGTTGCCAAAATTATGGAATCAGATTCCATTAAATTTAAAAAATTTAAATAGTAAAATACAAGTTAAAAAATTATTACATGAGTTTTTCATGGAAAAATTATAATTATTAAAATATGAAGGAGAGAGAAGAAAAAAAATTGTAATGTCACTAACAGTTTTGATTATTATAATATAATTATGGAAATTTTTGTATGATTAATTTTTTTTAATGATTTGTATGATTATTATTTTTTTTTGAAGGTTATAAATTATAACAATTGATATAATGTAAGTGAAATAACCTATGTATGAACCAGCCGATAAGGCCTCGGCCTCGGTTGGATGTTTAATGAATTTAAGAATAAAAAAAAAAAAAAAACTTAAAAATAGATACGGCTTTTCTTAATCGTTTCAACACTCTGCTGTTGTAAATTTGTGGACCAATAGTTTCTCTTTAACTTTTATCAAGTTAATGCTACACAGCTATCTCTCTCTATCTCTACCTCTATTTCTCTCTCTCTCTTTCTCTCTCTCTCTTTCTCTCTATCTCTTTCTCTGTATCTCTTTCTCTCTATCTCTTTCTCTCTCTCTCTCTCTCTGTTATTGTTTTCTTGTCCAGCAAACATATCACAGCAACATCAAGAGCAAAGAGAGAGAAATGAATAGTAAAGGTTGAGGTATCTGTTGCACTGAATACTTACACATGCGCTTTAGTTGTTACGCACAGCAAGCTATAAGAAAGTAGAGAAATCAATTAATGTGCAAACACTTTGTTGTAGCGGTGTATTACTTTATTCTGTAAAAAATTTCTAGATACTCCAGTACATTTTATGCACGAACTTTGCAATTACTCCTCCCTCCCTCCTTCCCAACCTCCCTCCCACCCTCCCTCCCTCTCTCCCTCCCACCCTCCCTCCGTCCCTCCCTCTATCCCTCCCTCCCTCCCTCCCTCCCTCCCTCCCTCCCTCCCTCCCTCCCTCCCTCCCTCCCTCCCTCCCTCCCTCCCTCCCTCCCTCCCTCCCTCCCTCCCTCCCTCCCTCCCTCCCTCCCTCCCTCCCTCCCTCCCTCCCTCCCTCCCTCCCTCCCTCCCTCCCTCCCTCCCTCCCTCCCTCCCTCCCTCCCTCCCTCCCTCCCTCCCTCCCTCCCTCCCTCCCTCCCTCCCTCCCTCCCTCCCTCCCTCCCTCCCTCCCTCCCTCCCTCCCTCCCTCCCTCCCTCCCTCCCTCCCTCCCTCCCTCCCTCCCTCCCTCCCTCCCTCCCTCCCTCTCTCCCTCTCTCCCTCCCTCCCGCCCTCCCTCCCTCCCTCCCTCCCTCCCTCCCTCAAACTTATTTCATTAAAATATAAGAAAAAGCTTCTATTATTTATATTATTAATTATTTCGACATAGATAATGTTTTAGTAGAATATCATATATATTATTATAATATAACATATTCGGTTATACTTGAATATGGGAGAATCTTTATCTCTATCTCTCTCTCTTTTAGAAAGATATAGTTACAATAGCAGGAAATATTCTTATAATTTTTTTCTTTTTGTTTATTTATTTATTTATTTGAAAATAAAAAAATGCCCTCAGTTATTATGTTATGTTATTACTTATTAGTTTGTGAGTTGATCCTTTTAGTTGTTCTGTTATATAGAGTTATTTATATATATTTTAAAATTATAATCTATATAATTATGTATTTCTTGTATATAGCGGAAGAGTGTGGGCGATAAAAGCGCTTCTTATCATGCATCGATGACACAGCTGATGGGGAACAGCTGCTTTGTTCCTAAGAACATAGTAAGTGCTTTATATTATGTATGCTTTCTCTCTCTCTCTCTCTCTCACTCTCACTCTCTCTGTCACTCTTCCCTTTCATTACAGTTATAAAGAAATATTTTTTTACTAAAAACTTATATAGAACAGTAGTTGTGTACTTAATATTATACTATTTTTAAAAAACATACATTAAAAAAGCTATTGCTTTCTCATAATTTTCTCTCTATTTCTTCTTTATAAATTTATTAGTATTTTTTATATATTAAAGAAATGCCAATAAAATGCATGTTTAATTTATTTTCTTACATATACATAGAGAAGAAGTTTTATTTTAAATTTTATGTTGTTTTATTACTATTTATATGTGTTCCATTTTTGTGTACAATTTCGGTTAAATGATTTGTTACTATTTAAACTCATAATTTTTTACCACGTTAAATTTTGCAACCTTGTTTACGACATAGAGGGTAATATACATAAACTCTTTGGTATATGATTATTCATTGAACTCTATATATTGTAATAGTTGACATAGACACCACAAGGAGTCACCTGTGATGCACTCAGGTAGACAATCCTTCTGGTAAATATTTTGCTTGCTTGCTCAATCTCTCTCTCTCTCTCTCTCTCTCTCTCTCTCTTCTGAGAAATGCTTTCAAGTATTTGTTTAATAATAAGTTTCGAACTTACTATTTTCTTACCAAATTATTGTCATTAAAAAAACATATTGACATATAGGATGAAAAAAATATAGCTCTTTTAAGTTTTATTATAAAAAACCGAAAATGTTTTTTTATAAATTATTGGCAATAATGTATTTCTTGTTCTTTCTTTATTTATTTATGTTTTCTTCCTTTTCTCTATCTTTGAATAAAGATGCGCATTATATCTAGCATGTAATTACGAGTGCGCTTGCGATATGCAGCAGGCATTTCGTTATCGAAAATTCAGATATTTAAGTTAGAGTAAATAAAATCAAAACATATATTTTTTCTACATATAGGTGTCGTTTATAGCTGCTTTCATCAGCTAAAATAAAAATACAACTGTGAGTTTTTGTTATTGTTCACAAGACTTACTTGTTAGTAGTAACAATTTTTTTTCGTCTTACATTATTTTGTGTGCTTATTGTTATGAAATTCTTGGGCGATGAAGCAAAATATTTACCAGCCGGATTATCTATATACCCGAGTGCATCACAGGATAATCCTTGTGGTGTCTATGTCAACTATTAAAATATATAGAGTTCAATGAATAATCATAAACCAAAGAGATTTTATTATTATACTGTTTGTCATAAACAAGGTTGCAAAATTTAACAAGTAAAAATTATTGATTTTAAATGGTAACAAATCATTTGACCGAAACTGTTATTGGCTTTCTATTTTAGTAGGTACATTTATTTATCATATTTAGCTATATGCAAGGTTACCAAAGATTTTATGGTATTTTTTTCCAATTGTACTACCATTTTTGTTTTTAATTTTTTAAAGGCGGTGTATAATTTGTTTATCATTATTATTATTTTGTTATCATTATATTTTGCAGCAAATTTGTTTATCCAGTATAGATCAGGAATTATGTGGTTTTAAATTTATGTTGCTCCAAAACATATACATATGAAATAATTTTTTATATATATATATATTTTTGGAAAATAACATTTTTTTATACTAAGACTATTTTATAAAAGCATTCAAATAGTAAGTTTTTATAATAATAATAAAAATAAAATATTTTTGAGGGTCTGAATTTGTTGTTCTCCACGATGTGGCCTGAGCTCTCTCTACTCCATGGTGCTCTACTGTTACACCAAGCACACGCGCGACATTTGCGCTTTATTTTGAGTGGCAAAGACGACACTAATTGATGGACAATCTTATGATATGGACTAAGCAATTCGTAACAATGCCGCTTGATTTTAATTTTATTATTTTTATTATTTTTTGAAAGTCGTATCATTTTTTTCTTTCTATATTCTACTTTTTAATTATAATCTTTTACTTTTTCATATCTATATACAATGTTGTAGAAGATGTGAAATAATTTAAAATAAATTTCAATTCTATCAAAATATTTTAAGATTTGTTATAACAACTTTATAACAGTGTACCATAAATTATATATAATAATTTTTACATCTATAGTATATTTAGTTAATATTGTAGCTTCAAATTATATGGTTATTGTGTAATTCATTTTCTTCGAAATATAATTTTTTTTTATTTTATACAGTATTAGTGAATAATAATCTGGTCATAAGGAAACTTCACTAGATTAATTATTAATTTCTATTTTGTTCCAGTTTTACTTCAGATTTGAAACTAATGTTATTCAGGTCAACATTTTAGATGTGTATCAGGTGCCAAGATAAGTAAATATATTAGATTTGGTGGTATTTTAAGGTCAGATTAGGCAGAGATGGTTAATTTGAAGACGTTTTAATTGTCTCTGCAAGGCTAGAGGTAGTGTCTCGGATAAAGACATTTGCAGCGTGTTCCACTGAAAAGACGGTTCATGTGCCTCAATTAAGGATGACATTTTTGAGACTTCAGAATTGTCTTTGTACAAGTCTTCTCTGTTTGTAGTGTAAGAAGAATTTTTTTATTAAAATCTTAAAAAACAGTAATAAAAAAATAAATGATACATAATAATTTAAGTTTAAAATATACCTTTAAATAAATCATGCATGTTTTCGTACCTTATTAGTATCAAATGTTTCTTTCATTAAATGCCTGAAAAAATGTAATTTTAATTTGACGGGAAAGGATAAAAACTATAAATTTTTTGGCATCCGGTCCGCAAGGCTAAAAAGTGAGTGCAATACGCACAGAGGGAGGAAATACAAGAGGTCAATTATCTACAAATCACCCGTAATATATAGTTGTGTGGAGCCGGCCAATCACGATAAAAAAATTAAGCTATAAACGCGAGAAAGTACGAATGCACAGCGGCAGAAAACAACAATAGCAAAAGATTTTTGCACTGAAAATTGCCTAAGCATGATTGTAAAATGGATACAAACTTAACAATAAACAGCATAATATTTTTTGTGAGGAAATGCTAACTTAAAATACAAAAAAAACTTTAAAATAGTAATGGCTTTTCCAAATCTTTTCAAAACTCTGCTGTTGTAAATTTGTGGACCAATAGTTTCTCTTTAACTATTATCAAGTAAATACTACAAAGCTATCTCTCTCTCTCTCTCTAACTCTATCTCTCTCTATCTTTTTCTCTCTCTCTCTTTCTCTCTCTCTCTCTCTCTCTCTCTCTCTCTCTCTCTCTCTCTCTCTCTCTTTCTCTCTCTCTATCTTTGTTATTTTTTGTTTGTCCAGCAAACATATCACAGCAACAACAAGAGCAAAGAGAGAGAAATAAATAGTAAAGGTTGAGGTATGTGTTGCACTGAACACTTACACATGCGCTTTCGTTGTCACGCACAGCAAGATATAAGAAAGCAGAGAAATGCAATTAATGTGCAAAGTCTTTGTTGTAGCGGTGTATTACTTTATTCTGTAAAAAATTTCTAAATTCTCCGGTATATTTTATGCACAAACTTTGCAATTACTTTGGAAGAATTAAGTATATTACTATAACAAGAATTCCTAAAACAGAACACTAAAATAGTAAGAAATAAATTATTTTATAATTTGTGTTAAAAATTGTAACATTGTTGATTTTAAAATCCTATTTAAAACTTTTATTTCGCAAACTAACATTTCAGTATTTGCAAGTACGTATTACTTTCAAATTTCTACCATATGTTAGGATACGAAAAAGTTTTACCTTTTTTTATTAACAAGTTATGCTACGCATGAAAAATAACGAGATACCAATTTTAAATAGCGCTAGGATCTTTTCAAAACAATAACGCATAGGACGTCAAATTTCAGATTTTTTTTATTTTGAAATATGATGCGTATCTGTAATAGATACGTCTTGTGAAATAGTCTAAAAAATTTAATTCGCTTTTTTTCCGCCAAAAAATTCAAAAAGACTTATTGACGACTTCTCAATAGACGCAACTTTAAACGCGTGTAGAAAAATATCTACATATAGTAGAAATTTGACACTTAAAAACAAGTAAATAATTATTAATTTATAATTATAAACATTTTATAGAAAAACATTTCATCAATCTAAAAAAGGGTTTTTTAAAGTGTGCATTTTATAACAGGTGTCTGCAAACGTTTAAGCGTCGCGACATCATGAGCATGCGCTTGCCTAGCTTCAAGTCGCCGCGCCTCGTGCCACAACTCCACCACTGAACGTAGTTATTATGATCTTTTTCCCTAGTATATTATTTACAATATATTAAATTATAATATTTATTTTTAGCTGACAGTTTAAAAAAATTATGAGACAAATATAGGGTAACTTAATAATTTATGTATTGTTCTGATATCTATATACTAATATCTAATAAAATTTATAAAAATAATTTACACTATTTATTATTAAATTTTAAATATATGAATAAAATTACGCTTAATTTAATATGTTTATTAGAAAGGCACGTGCAACATTTGGTTGGTTAAATAGATTAATTTTTATTAGTTTATAAAAATAAAATGACAAAGGAAGGAATGTAACAGCTTCAGCAGTCCGGTAACGATTAGTTTCCACTTGCAAGATTCTTTTTTTCCATTCTTTTAAATATTTAGCGACAATTTTTAGTACGTGAAAAATTTTTGAACAGTAAAGACGTGTATTAAAAATGTTGCTAAACTGTATTAAAACTATTTAGTTTTTTTTGTTTTTTTTTATTGCAGATTTTTGATTCCATTTTAAAGTTTACCACATTAATAATTTGTTTTAAAATTAAAAATATTAAGTTACAAAATGGAAGGGAAAAAAACAAATTATTATAAAGAGGTGCTGTAATGCACTCCAAGTTGGTGCTCGTGGTAAAAAGCTACACATAGCAGTAAATTACGTGTGGTTCCACCATATATTTGTCAAATGTACAGCTGTGCCCAAAAGTTTGAGAACGATACGAAAGTGATCGGGTAAAACATATGAGTCATTACTGCAAGTTTCTGTTTTCCCAACTAAAGCAATGTATTTGATTTCGATAGTATGTGCTTCTTTACCTCACATCCTTCTTTGCTATGTTTATCATGTTTGTGAATCTAACAAAAAGCGTTTATATTTACCAAACTTTTCGTTTACCTGTATATCTTATACAATATAATATACAGGGTGTTTATAAAAAAACGCACGATTTAAATCTTAAATTTAGACATGAAGGTAAGTGAGAAAAATAATGTTTTATACATCAAATAAAAGACTCAGTTTTGACATTTTTAAAAATGTGCACAGTTTTATTTTTTGTCAAATTGTTTATTTTTAATTCGCGAAATGGCGCTAAATGCCAAATTGCTTAAACGCCTGCCTTTTTTCTTGCATTTTCAAGCGTGTTTTCGAAAACATAAAATGTTTACTGATCGATCAACACAAGGCACAGTGCGTTCTTTGGTAAGAAAATTCAAAGTCTGCTACAACAGTTCAAAGGACATATCGTGTTACATATCAAGTGGATTATCACCACGTAATGGTGTCACTGAGTGGATAGCTGCAATAATGCGTTGCTTGAGGTCTCTGATATTTCGCACTGGAGTTTTAAATGCGGCATCTTTCACGTATCCACAGAGGAAGAATTCAGGTGGTGTTAGGTCAGGAGACCTTGGAGCCCATGCGGTTGGTCCATCGCGACCCAGCCACTTGTCTGGGAAGACTTGGTTTAGGTACTCTGTAACCGCTAGTGCCCAGTGCGTGGAGCGCCGTCTTGCTGGAATGTCAAGTCAAAGCCCAATTCCTTCTGAGCTTGAAGCAGCTGAGGTACAGCGTAGTTTTGTAACATGACAAGGTAGATATTCCACCATACTGTAGCCTCGTGGAAGAATAATGGTCCAATAATGCGATCAAAGAGAACGGAGCACCAAACATTCACCTTCTGGCTATCTCTCTCATAAGTGCGAAAAAAATCAGGTCTCTCTGAACCCCAGAATATCGTTTTGCAAGAAGTTGTACGTGGTGGTAATTCACTTGATATGTAACACAATAAGTCCTTTGAACTGCCGTAGGAGACTTTGAATTTTCATACCAAAGAACGCACTGTGCCATTTTGCTGATCAGTAAACATTTTTCACTTACTGAGAAAAAACACGCTTGAAAATGCAAGAAAAAAGGCGGGCGTTTTGGCAAATTGGCATTTTGCGCCATTTCGCGAATAAAAAATAAACCATTTGACGAAAAATAAAACTGTGCACATTTTTAAAAATGTCAAAACTTAGGCTTTCATTTGATGTATAAAACATTATTTTTATCACTTACCTTTATGTCTAGATTTAAGATTTAAATCGTGCGTTTTTTTATAAACACCCTGTATTATAAACTATAATATACACTTTTACATAATTCACAAATATACCTTTTTTGATTGAATAAATACAGTTGTATATTTTTTAGGGATTATTTATTTATTTATGAAAAAATATAGTTTTTATACCAAAATCCTATCATATTATAATATAATATGTAAAAACATAGTCAATATATATACATGGTGTCTATAAAGTCCTTGAGGGTGTTTAGGCGTTAATATAAGACATAAGGCTTAACATAAAATAAACTTTTTATACATCAAATTAAAGCTTAAATTTTTACAATTTTGAAAAACTAAACGGTTTTAAAATCAAATAATCATTAACTCTTTTACAGAAGAAAAAGCAAAAAATTAGGTTTTGTCCAAAAAAAATAATTATATTTTTCTGTTTTACGATTTTTTTTTTTGAAACCTTGCAATATGGTATCTGTACGTGGGCATGGTTTGTTGCACGACAGACTTCCAGATGAACCTTTATCTTGCGTTACACATTATGGAGCATTTTCGGTGTGATGGACTGGATGGCGGCGGTGATATCCTCTGCTTCAGCTTTAGCACGTAGCACGTCAGTCATTGGTGTTGCTGAAATCGTAATCCTTGACGTAATCCCTTAGAAATAAAATCTGATGGAAAGGGGGGGGGGGGGGTGGCTAGGTTAGGTAATATTGCGGCCCATGCCATAGGTCCATTTTGAAAAAGCCAGTTTGCTGGAAAAGTGGGGTCATGATCTCATCTTCGAACAAAAACAGTGATACACCACATTGGGCACATAATGCCAGAGACATGCACGCTGAATAAAAAATTCCAGGTAGATGGCTTTGTCGAAATGAACCTATGGCATGGGTCACAATATCACGTAACCTCAGCAACCCCGCCCCCCTTCACTCAGATTTTTTTACTCTGGGGCTACGTCCAGGATTACGATTTCAAAAACACCAGTGACTGGCGTGCTACGTGCTAAAGCTGAAGCAGAGGATCTCACCGCCCCCATCCAGTCCATCACACCGAAAATGCTCCATAATGTGTGGCGCAATCTAGGGGTTCATCTGGAAGTCTGTCGTGCAACAAACCATGCCCACGTACAGATACCATATTGCAAGATTTCAAAAAAAAAAAAAAAAAAAATCGTAAAACAGCCAATTATTATTATTATTTTTTTTTGACAAAACTTAACATTTTGCTTTTTCTCCTGTAAAAGAGGGTATAATTATTTTATTTTAAAACCGTCTAGTTTTTCAAAATTGTAAAAATCTAAGCTTTAATTTGATGTATAAAAAGTTTATTTTATGTTAAGCCTTATGTCTTTTATTAACGCCTAAACCCCCTCAAGGACTTTATAGACACCCTGTAGTTAAAACTCGTTATAAGGAATTTCAAGGGACCTTGAAAATTGCCGCTTTGTTATATCAAAATTCACTATAACAAATAAAGTATATGGAAAAATGCCGGTAATATGCATGTATTATTCATGGAAAAAAATTACATTTAATTGAAAATTGATGTTTTATTCCACTACAACATACACATAATTACGTATTTCATTGTCTGTGTGGAAAAAAAACACGAGCTAAAATAAATTATTAATTAAATAATTAGGGTGTGCGCGCATTAAGTCATAATAATTTCGCTTCGATGTCATAATTGAGCAACAAATAACATTGCTCAGCATAGGACAAACGTGAGTTTCTCGATATTTTCTTCACAAAATAAGATTTTTTGGCAATTATTATTTTTTTATACACTTAAAAACCAATTTCAACTTGATAATACAATCAATTTTCTTAAAAAGATAGCAATATATTTATAAAATAGCATCGGCCAATGTTATTTATTACTCTATCAGTACTCACTAATTGCGTTTACTTAAACATGAATGCAACTACCCTATATAGTTCTGCATGCGAAAATTGTCGCGGCGGTAAAAAATAAAATACTACGCGCCTGTAAAATATGCAAGAAAATCACAATTAAATAGCTTGCTAAAGTTTTAAAGTAAAAAATTGAACCATTGAAAGTATTTGAATATTATATTATATTATATTAAATTATATTATATTATAATATATTATATTATATGATATTATATTATATTATATTATATTATATTATATTATATTATATTATATTATATTATATTATATTATATTATATTATATTATATTATATTATATTATATTATATTATATTATATTATATTATATTATATTATATTATATTATATTATATTATATTATATTATATTATATTATATTATATTATATTATATTATATTATATTTTATATATTTATATATAATTATGTATATTTCTTTATTCCTTTCTCTTTTTGTCTCGAGTTCTCAAGTTCTCAAATAAAATAAATGTTCTCTCAAGTCTCAAATAAAAATACATTGCTTACTTTGAAAATAGATAAAATATTTTTGATGACAAATTAGGTAGGAATGTAACTGCAGCAAGCGCAGCAAGCAAACACAAGAAACGCCCGTCTGCCTGCTTCAAGCTTTGCTTGCTAGCTATCCTCAGGAAAAAGGAAACTTGCTTGTTTACATAACTTGTTGTGAGGGTTGTATCTGAAATGATTTTCAAACTTTTGCCCAGATCTGTACAGTAGAAAGCAGAAAAAATGTTAAAGAGACACTATTGGTCCACGAAATTACAATAGCAAAGTATATCTGCTGCAACAATTCACCGCCTTCTAAGGCTGGTTGTCATTGCAGTGGCCAACGACATAAATAAAAGCCCACCTTCTTGAGTTATGCACGGTACACACCTTCTCTCTCTCTCTCTCTCTCTCTCTCTCTCTCTCTCTCTCTCAGAATCAGAGTATGATGCTTGCTTGCCCGCCATACACCCGTCTGGTGCACATCATCTCTCTCTCTTTCTCTCTTTATCTCTCTCCCTCTCTCTCTCTCTCTCTTTCACTCTCTCTCCTTCGCAGAACTAGACAACGTGAGAAGGCGGAGAACTGTTGCAGCAGAAACACTTTGTTATTGTAATTTCTTGAACCAATAGTGTCTCTTTAACAATTTTTCTGCTTTCTATTGTACACTGATGTTGTTAAAAGTGACTTCATTTGTGTTGGATGTATCAAGAAAATTAAAAGATTGCGAATAAACGTAAGTGAAGACATAAAATGAAAAACTTGTTAAGTGACAAAATTGTGGACTCTGATTTATCTTAAATTGACAGTGATTTAGAAATTAGCTCACCTGTATACAAAAAACTTTCAAGTTGTAATAAATCAACTTTAGTAAAGAAAAGATTAAGATATCTAAGATATCAAGATATCAAGAAAAATAAGTAAGAGCCGTAGCATTATTTTCAATGAAACCACATTTTCTTTAAATTAAATTTAAAAAGACAATTATTCTGAAAATTATTGAAGGAACAAGGTGCAATGGTTGGCCGTAATAAAAAACCATGAAAACCTTTTTCTGAAAATGCTAATAAATTAGTGCCACCTTTTTATGAAACAGATGATGTGGTAAGCACAAAAAGTCCAAACTAAGTTACAATAGTTATAATTTACTTCGGATGTTAATCAATAATGATTGAAATAGTATTTACCCACATCACATAAATGATGCTCATTAACGGTACTTATCTTTTACGTGGATAAATAAAATATTCAGCGGACATCCTGTAAATATTTATTACTCTACAAATTATTATCGTTCTTATAAAATTGATAGACCTCTACTCGGTGCATACTCAACATGACGTCCATATATGCAATTTTTGTTTGCTTAACACAAATATTACACGTATGTATTTTTTTAATATAAAATAGAAAATCATGCAATTATTTAATTATATTATACTGTATATTCTTGGTGAACTCATGAATTTTGACATATTTTTATACCATATTTAGACATATTGTTTAATATTATAATGAATTTAAACCAAGCCACTTCACCGTATATCATCAGTGATTATAAGAAACGAGATTTCCAGTATACAAAAAAAGGCATTTTCAGCCTTTAATAGACAACTTTACATAATCAGGACACAGCATTGGGAAGGGTCATGAGTTTGAACACTGGTTATCGTTAGAGAGCGCAAAAATAGTTTTATGACTATTGTCATTATGATGAATATTGCTAGTTTTATTTCAAATCTACACCAGTCTCAACAAATGGAGCATTTTAAACCAATAAAATAAATATGTATTTTGAAGTTAGTGATTTTTTTAAACAAATAATGGACTATTGGCTGACTAATTTACTTTTTTTTACGTTATGAAAAAAATTCATTGTTAAAATATGTCAAATTATTTAAAATTGTATTATATTTTATGATACTATATTAAATTAAAAAAAGCTAGTGCTGTAGATTTACACTTACAATTTAAAAACCCGGTTAATCGATAAGAAACCTTAACAGTAAGCGTAAACTGGTTTGCAAAATTAAACGATTATAGCCAATTAAATAATCGTTAAAATCTTATCAAATCTTTATCGATTTTAAATCGGTAACATTGTTAACGATTTTTAAATAAAAAAATCGTTAGATTTTATTTGCGATTTAAATAAAAATAAATATAATGAGTAATTATTTAATAAAAGTATCAAAACTTCTTACACTTTGGAAAATAATTGCAAATTTTCCCATTTTATATTCTTTTTGTATAAAAATTACACAATAGCTTATTGATTTTATATCGATTATTTAATTGACGATTTTCAGAATCATTATTCTTTTACATGCTTAGCAATTTTAGCAATTTCTAAAATCGTAAAAGGGCTTATTGATTCCCACTCACCAACAACTAACCAGTTCACAAAGTTTCAGTGAACCCGGTTAAACGAATTATTAAGTAACCGGGTTGCTGTCAACCGGTGTTCATCCACAGACCTAGAAAATAACGATTTAATAAATTAAAAAAATTGTCTACTTAAATTTTAAATTAACAATACAAGATAATTCATACAAAATATGTACACGCTCGGTCAATTTGAGTATTTAGATGCTAAAATTTCTGTTAAGATTAATTTATATTCTAACCACAACTTTTTTCTTTTCTTTTTTCTTCGGGTGGGTATAGTAGTTATTTGGGTTTGTGGTGTGGAAAAATAAGCTTCTCTGTTTCTATTTAAATATAGGTATTTGGGCAGAATATAATTTTTATTTGCGTTTAAATATGAATTATATTTTGGAATAGGTATTATTTTTATTTTTTCATATATATTATTAATATTGCCCAGTGGTATTTTTATAACGAGTCGAAAAAAGGTTTCGTGTTTCATTGCTGTCACTAGTGCGGTGTCGCGTATTAAATTTACCTTAGCTGGCGTAATTTCAAATAAAAATTTATATGAAGTTGGCAATGAAAGTTCTGCGGTTTTAAGATATTGAACAAGTTGCATATTAGATATAATTGGGAATTCAATTTATGTCCTATGGCGGACTCAATTCCCGTTTTGAATTTATTAACAACATTTTCCTCGAGTAAAAATGTTGTTTGTAAATGATTTATTAGATTCGTAACATAGGCTGACATACGCAATTCGTGTATATGAGTTTCCAAAACAGTATTTTGCATAGTATACTGTTTTGCTACTAAGTGTATGTTATGATTCATCTCAGATGCAAGTAGGTTTAAATTCTGAGTATTTTTTTTAACTCCTTGTTCAATATTGTTTACATATGATAATGTCTCATTAACCTTTGTATGTAAATGAATCTCATTTGTTGCAATTGATAATAATTTATCATTAATTTGCTTCTCCTCAGTTTGTGTGGTCACTCCAAACAAATAGTGAAGAGCAGTACCAACGATTCCGACAACCTCCCTGCGATTTCGTTCTAATATTAGTATATTTTTAAGTTGCGTAATTTCAGTATCGTATCTTTTTTTATCGTATCGTATCGTATCGTATCAGTATCGTATCGTATCGACCCTTTGCTGCCCTTGTCCTTGTTGGTTTATCCACTGGTTCTTCACTGTCACTGTCACTATCCGACGAACTTTCCTCTTCCGTTGCTGTTTCTGGCTCTGGCGTAGTGGTTTGTGTTGCGGGTGGCGTTGGCTGCGATGCTTGCGACGCGGGTTGCGTTGACTGCGCTGCGGGTTGCGTCGACTGCGATGCGGGCTGTGAACAAGAGGACAAAGCATGTGATCTTTGCTTGACAAGTTTTACCCTATTAGCATGCACGATTGCGGTGCGATTGGGCAACTAAATCTCTAACAATACAGGCGGAATAATTTTAATGACATTATATGGACCATCATAAGCTGCTCTTAACTTCCTGTTTTCACCCTGTTTAAGAACTGTGTTTCTTAATAATATCGTGTCTCCTACTTTTATTTCTATTTCCCTGGCTTTCTTGTCATGCGCTGCAGCGTACGTCTTAAATGCCTGGTGACTGAATTGCTAAACTTCTGTCCATATCTCTTGAAGTTTTTCGGCTAGCTGATAGGCTTCTTCTCCGTCAACTTGAGGTAATAGATCTTGCCCTATAATGTTAAATGGAGATTTCATCTGTCGTCCAAATATTATTTCATGTGGAGAATATTTGACACTATGGTGCGGTTTTGTATTGTGTATGCATACTGCATAATTTAAATAATCTATCCAATTATTTTGCCGTTTATTGATTAAGTACGACAAAATTTTCTTGATGTCTGCATGAACTATTTCCGTTCTCCCATCTCCCTCCGGATGATATGGTGAACTTTTGCTTCGTTTTATTTTTAATAGTTTGCAAGTGTCAGCTAAAATATGCTGTAAATTATGTGCTGCATCAGAGTGTATGCGGTCAGGCATTCCATATAATAAAATGAAATGTTGCACGAGTGCACGTGCAATTGTTGCTGACTCTTGGTTTTGTAGAAGCACCATAACTAGGTACCTAGATAAAAAGTCAATAATTGTTAATATGTACATATATCCTTGCTGTCTTGGCATATATGTTATAGCTATACCAACTATTTGAAATGGGTGTGATATGTTACGAATTTCTATGAGTTTCATATTAGTTTTGTCATGCGTCTTTCTTTTTTGACATTCTTCGCACGTGTCTACATAGTATTCTATATCTTTCCGACAATTCGGCCAGAAAAATTGTTGTAATATTTTCTTATGTGTAATGCGCTTTCCACAATGCCCTGATAAAACTGAGTCATGCTGGTGTTTTAATATGACATTGCGCAGTGTTTTAGGAACATATGCTCTCGCACCATATTTAGACTGATAATATAATATGCCACGTTCAGTGAAATATTTTGGTTTACTCTCAAGTTGTGCAAGTTCTGGATCCCTATCTTGGTGCTGTTGTAAACTCAATGGATCTATGATATCTATTAAATTCACTAGTCTTGAACATGAATCAGCGTGTTGAAATTTCTTTCCACTGACATGTGATATTGTGAAGTTGTAGGATGGTATTTCTAGTGCCATGCGAAGCAATTTACTACTTGGGTCTTTTAATTTCATTAAATAAATTAATGCTTTGTTATCTACATTTACTTCAAAGTGTTCGAGACCATATAAATAGTAGCGAAAATGCTTTAAAATGAAGCAAAGTCCAATCATTTCTCTTATGCAGGCACTTTCTGTTTGCTCTCTTTGCGTTAACTTGCGTGATGCATAGGCACATGGATGATATATGTTATCTTCCCCTAAAATTTCTAGCACCCCCCAAGTGGAATAACCGCACGTGTCAACTGATACTTTAATTTTTCTACGTGGATCAAAAATCATGAGGACTGGGTCACTTGTAAGTACATTTTTGATTTCATTAAATGCATTTATGCATTCTTCTGTCATAATTACTTTCTTCTTTAAATCATTTTAATGATTGTTTATTAAATTTGTAAGAGGCAGGCAAATGCGGGCATAAATCTTTATTAACATTCTGTAGTAGCCCGCCAGTGATGTAAAACTCATAATGTCCCTTACATCATCCGGGATAGGGTAATTTTTTATTTTTTCTACTAATTTTAAATCAGGAGAGATTTTACTGTGGCGTATTCGATACCCTAAAAATCTCATGTCCTCTACACAAAATTCACATTTCTTCAGATTGATTACAACGTTGCCACGTCGTAATCTTTGCAAAACTAAACGAGTATAATGTAAGTTTAATTCTTGCGTGGTAGCATATATACTCAGGTCATCAATAAATACTAGACAACGTAATGGACTCAGTCCACTTAGTAGAGTGTTCATAAATCTCTGCAGAGTACTAGAACTGCCCTGCAACCCTTGTGGCATAAAGTTCCACTCATAAGGCCGCTGTATGCACCTGACGGAATGGTAAACGCTGTATACTGTTTTGATTCTTCCTCCATTGGAATGTTAAAGAACGAGTCGGTTAAGTCAAATAATGTGAAATATTTACAGTTGGCTAGATTTGTTAACGAATCCGTAATGTGAGGAAGGGGGTGGGGAGTTTTGAATGAATTTGCATTTATTGATCTAAAATATAAAGTAATTCTCAATTTCAAAGTTCCGTCTTGTGTCTTCTTACGTACTAATACAATTCCACTATTGTACGGTCTCGTGCTGTGCTGGGACGTACCGTACCATCAGCAATGTACTTTGAAAATAGTGAATCAGCATTTTCTTGTAGAGCAATAGGCATTTTATATGGTTTATTATAAATTATTCTCTTATTTTTTATTCTTATAATATGTTTTGCAAGATTTGTACCTTCACGTTTTTCCTTTTCTACGGAAACGTCGGCAAATTCATAGACTAAATCCCGGAATTCATCTCTATACGGGTCTGGTATGTGCGCTACTTTATTATTTAATAATTCTTCATTAATTTCCTGCCAGTATTCATTGTAATGTGAAGTAGCTAAGTTCACATTTCTGTTAACGTTTGCATTTTTTCCATTGCAGTCGGTCTCTTGACAACTTCCCATGACGTCATCATCAACTGCATCAAATGCAAATATTTGTTCATTCTCAATAGGGGTAGCTCTTGCCGCTATCGTCCCTTTAATAATAAATTCTGTTGATTTATTAAAATTGTACACATTTACTGGTACTGAGAACGTACAATTCATACAATTCTTTTGTTTGCAATTTTTAGTGCAGAAAGTTTTTGTAACATGACATACACTCCTGGCTATGAATATATTTTTATCATCTAGCGCTCTATTTTGCTCTAGCGGTTCCACTAAAAAGCATTTATCTTCATTTTTGCTTGAAATTTCTTGTGAAATATTCAAAAGAACTACTTGGTTGGTACCCTGGGGTAACTTCATTGGTGACCGGAATTTAAGAGTAGAATTAATAAGTCTTTCTTCCCCAGACGAGCTGATCGGCCTTGACTGTGTTAGATCAACATGCTTCTCCTCGATAGGTGAATGTTGCGCCATTTGTATTGCAGTTCCCTGCAAAATTATCGTTCCTTTACCTACGTCAATCACACATTTATATTTCTTTAGGAAGTCCAAGCCTAACAGTCCTTCATAATCTAAATTTTCGTGCTCTACAATATGTGTTTCTATTTTGCATTTTTTACCCCCAATATTCATTTTTACATCAGCACAACCATAAGTTTTCACTGGATTATTACCTAATCCAATGATTCGATACTTATTTGATTGTAACTTCCTTTTTAATGAATGCCACATCACTGTGACCTCCGCTGCTGTGTCAACTAAAAGTCTTAAATTCCTACCCTCTATATTGCAATGTACTACTAGTTGATTTCTTCCCATATCATTATTTACAAAATTATTATTTACAGAACTCAAGGGAACAAATGCATTTTGCATTTTACTATTTAGTTTCTTCTTCGCGGTTGATGACCTCTGTTTCGCTCGCGAAAATTTCTTACCGCTTTTAGCGCCTTACCTCGCTCTTGCTCGATATCCTGCTGACGAGGATTGTTTCTTCTCTCTCTTTCTTCTCTGCGTAAATCTTGCTGACGCGGATAGTTTCTTTCTTCTCTCTGTTCTCTACGTGGTTCTTGCTGTTGGTGGTAAAATTGCTGACGCTGCTGTTCTGGCCGTCTTCGACCGCCACGAGGAAAACGGAATGCATTTCCTCTTCCATTGAAGTGACCTCGGTCTCCCCGCGCGGCATGAAAATTGCCTCGTGCACCAAAATGATTATCCTCATAACCACCTTGATAGCTCTGCTGATATTGCTGTCTTGACATGTCAGCAGCTGCCATATCCTGTGCTGCCGAAAAAACATTTCTCTGTCTCTCGGGTTGCATATTTGCCCGGCGGCGAATATCCAAAACTTACCCAGTAAGTGCAAATTGTTACTTTTTTAGCCACTGGCGGCTCGTGACAGCACTTGGCGCATGCGCGTGAAGGTAGTTTTAACTATCTGAGCAACCTTGCACACAGGTTACTTATGAAAATTTATTTGATGGGTACTTTTTTTTTAATATTATATTCGTAAAGTTGGCTAATTTCTTTAAATTTAAAAAATTATACATTTCTAGCTATTAAACTTTTTTTTTAATGTTATTTCTAAATATAAATATTTTTTTTAATACTCGTATGTGCAAAATAAAATAAACAATGTTTACTTTATATCGACAAAAATTATTTACAAAATGTTATTTTATATTACTTGTCAGAACAGCAAAAAAAAACATATGTATAAATATTATATATAATAGCAATAAAATATAAAATAAACACTAACCTCTATAATTATTATTTAAAGAAAAATACAATCAATTACTTTAAAAGCCAATGCAATTAAAAGAAATCAAATTTTTTGAGTAAAATTTAAATTGATATAAAAAAAGACACATCCAGTCACTTCACTTACGCAACAAAAACTAAACGTCAGTGAAATGAGTCAAACAGGTAACGAGGGGAACCTATATTGGACTTTGATTTTTTTTTCCTTTCTACATTTCTAGATACCATACATTAAGTTAAAGTTTAAAATCAGTTTCGATAGTCAGTATTAATGTACGTACTTCATTAAAATATAATGGTATGAAATATAAAAAAGATATTTAGGCCTTTTTTTTTTTTTTTTGTATTTTTATTCAATATTATTACTATTATTAGATATAAGAACAATCATCAAAGTAAAAGTAATCTATTTTAGTTAAAAAAAAAATTAAACTAATTTTATGCAAACGACTTTGATTAACTGTACACTACACATATTTTTATTTCTTCTTTATTTGTTATTATTTTATTTAAATCTATAACTTATTTTTATGAAAAAATTGCAAGTATAATATGAAAAAAAAAAAAAAAGTACCCATCAAATAATATTTGCATAAGCTACCTGTGTGCAAGGTTGCTCACACAGTTTAAACTACCTTCGCGCGCGCATGCGCCAAGTGCTGCCACGAGCCGCCAGTGGTGAAAAAAGTAACTTTTTGCACTTACTGGGTACGTTTTGGATATTCGCTGCCCGGCGCTCACATTCATTTAATGCGATTGCTACTGAAATTGCATCATGAAAAGTTTCAGGTCTTGCTGATCTAATTTTCGTCCCAAACGGTCCTTCAATTCCATTCAGGAATGCATCCAATGCTCTGCTATCAGCCTCCTCTAGTATTATTATTTTATTACACTCCTCACTTTCAGTCAATGTGTACGTATTAATGTTGATGGCCTGTATGCGATCCGCATACCGCTCTATATCTTTCTCTGGTTTCAATTTAGTATATTGCAACATTTCTCTATGATAGCGAGGCGTATTCTTACTTTTGAACCGTTCTAAAAATAATTCTTTGAATTCAGCATAAGTGCTGGCTGCTTTAGCTCTTACATTGCTATTGGACCATACTAGCGCATTTCCGTCTAAATACTGTTTCGCAATTAACAATACTTGCTCCTGCGTCCACCCTGCTAAACTGGTCGCATTCTCAATTTTCTGTAAGTAAAAACTCGCATTCTCTTTCTGCTTTCCAGCGAATCTACATAACGTATTGGTTACAGCAAAATTTGTGGGTAGATTTTGTGCTGCTTGCAGCAATGAATACTTGTGCAGTTCCTGTGTGAGCTTCTTAATTTTCTCTTCCTAATGCAAAATCTTGCCCTTTTGCTTGTCAATCATCTTCTCCTTCTCATTGTTCCCTAATTGCAACTCTCCTATCTGGGTCTGATTTGTAGTTACAGTTTTTGACAATGTCTCAATTGCTTCTTTGAGACTATAAGTTTTTCTCCCTAGCGTTACCGTCTCGTTCGGCATTTTTGGTGTAATTAATTCTTAAAAAGTATCAAAACAAAACGATAAGAACAGGTTGATAATGAAACATATATTACAATTTAGTATTATATGCTACGCACCTACAATCGCGCATGCCCATAGTAAAATCAAGAAAGAACACATACCCAGTCTCCTTATCCAAAATGATATCCATGACCAATCCTGTGTTAATATCGGCAGCTGGGCAGTTCTCTGCTACTGGTCTTCAGAAATCCTGGGGTTTATTTTTCTGGACGAATGCAGCAAATAAATGGAATAGATGTGCAGCAGTTATTGCACTGAATATATTTTAACTTGCAAATATTAATGTCCGTGCAAGAATTAAAATCAACTTTATCCACGGCACCACTTGCTTTTAATTCTTCTTTTCTTCTGCGATGATTAAGATTGCTCACAAGAATACCTATCAATTTTAGTGGCTATTCTGCGGCTCTTCTGCGATTCAGTTTGTGGTCCAGCTTTTGGGCGTGTAGATTCGAATCACTTCCGACACCATATGTCGCAACGGGTAGTAGGTATTGTAATTGTTGTACTTTGAACATAGTGAATCAGCATTTTCTTGTAAAGCAATAGACATTTTATATGGTTTATTATAAATTTATCTTTCATCTTTCATTCTTATAATATGTTTTGCAAGATTTGTACCTTCACGTTTTTCGTTTTCTACGAAAACGTCGGCAAATTCATAGACAAAATCCCCTAATTCATCTCTATACGGGTCTGGTATGTGCGCTAGTTTATTATTCAATAATTCTTCATTAATTTCCTGCCAGTATTAATTGTAATGTGAAGTAGCTAAGTTCACATTTCTGTTAAAGTTTGCATTTTTTCCATTACAGTCGGTCTCTTGACAACTTCCCATGACGTCATCATCAACTGCATCAAATGCGAATATTTCTTCATTCTCAATAGGGGTAGCTCTTGCCGCTATCGTCCCTTTAATAATAAATTCTGTTGATTTATTAAAATTGTACACATTTACTGGTACTGAGAACGTACAATTCATACAATTCTTTTGTTTGCAATTTTTAGTGCAGAAAGTTTTTGTAACATGACATACACTCCTGGCTATGTATATATTTTTATTATCTAGCGCTCTATTTTGCTCTAGCGGTTCCACTAAAAAGCATTTATCTTCATTTTTTCTTGCCATTTCTTGTGAAATATTCAAAAGAACTACTTGGTTGGTACCCTGGGGTAACTTCATTGGTGACCGGAATTTAAGAGTAGAATTAATAAGTCTTTCTTCCCCAGACGAGCTGATCGGACTCGACTGTGTTAGATCAACATGCTTCTCCTCGATAGGTAATTGTTGCGCCATTTGTGTTGCAGTTCCCTGCAAAATTATCGTTCCTTTCCCTACGTCAATCACACATTTATATTTCTTTAGGAAGTCCAAGCCTAACAGTCCTTCATAATCTAAATTTTCGTGCTCTACAATATGTGTTTCTATTTTGCATTTTTTACCCCCAATATTCATTTTTACATCAGCACAACCAAAAGTTTTCACTGGATTATTACCTAATCCAATGATTCGATACTTTTGTGATTGTAACTTCCTTTTTAATGAATGCCACATCACCGTGACCTCCGCTATTGTGTCTACTAAAAGTCTTAAATTCCTACCCTCTATATTGCAATGTACTACTAGTTGATTTCTTCCCATATCATTATTTTAAAAAATAATCATTATTTACAGAACTCAAGGGAACAAATGCATTTTGCATTTTACTATTTAGTTTCTTCCTCGCGGTTGATGACCTCTGTTTCGCTCGCGAAAATTTCTTACCGCTTGTAGCGCCTCACCTCGCTCTTGCTCGATATCCTGCTGACGAGGATTGTTTCTTCTCTCTCTTTCTTCTCTGCGTAAATCTTGCTGACGCGGATAGTTCTTTCTTCTCTCTCTTCTCTACGTGGTTCTTGCTGTTGGTGGTAAAATTGCTGACGCTGCTGTGCTGGCCGTCTTCGACCGCCACGAGGAAAACGGAATGCATTTCCTCTTCCATTGAAGTGACCTCGGTCTCCCCGCGCGGCATGAAAATTGCCGCGTGCACCAAAATGATTATCCTCATAACCAAGTTGATAGCTCTGCTGATATTGCTGTCTTGACATGTCAGCAGCTGCCATATCCTGTGCTGCAGTAAAAACATTTCTCTGTCTTTTGGGTTGCATATTTGCCCGGGGCTCACATTTATTTAATGCGATTGCTACTGAAATTGCATCATGAAAAGTTTCAGGTCTTGCTGGTCTAATCTTCGTTCCAATCGGTCCTTCAATGCCATTCAGGAATGCATCCAATGCTCTGCTATCAGCCTCCTCTAGTATTATTTTATTACACTCCTCACTTTCAGTCAATGTGTACGTATTAATGTTGATGGCCTGTATGCGATCCGCATACCGCTCTATATCTTTCTCTGGTTTCAATTTAGTATATTGCAACATTTCTCTATGATAGCGAGGCGTATTCTTACTTTTGAACCGTTCTAAAAATATTTCTTTGAATTCAGCATAAGTGCTGGCTGCTTTAGCTCTTACATTGCTATTGGACCATACTAGCGCATTTCCGTCTAAATACTGATTCGCAATTAACAATACTTGCTCCTGCGTCCACCATGCTAAACTGGTCGCATTCTCAATTTTCTGTAAGTAAAAACTCGCATTCTCTTTCTGCTTTCCAGCGAATCTACATAACGTATTGGTTACAGCAAAATTTGTGGGTAGATTTTGGGCTGCTTGCAGCAATGAATACTTGTGCAGTTCCTCTGTGAGCTTCTTAATTTTCTCTTCCTGTTGCAAAATCTTGCCCTTTTGCTTGTCAATCATCTCCTCCTTCTCATTTTTCCCTAATTGCAACTCTCCTATCTGGGTCTGATTTGTAGTTACAGTTTTTGACAATGTCTCAATTCCTTCTTTGAGACTATAAGTTTTGCTCCCTAGCGTTACCGTCTCGTTCGGCATTTTTGGTGTAATTAATTCTTAAACAGTATCAAAACAAAACGAGAAGAACAGGTTGATAATGAAACATATATTACAATATAGTATTATATGCTACGCACCTACAATCGCGCATTCCCATAGTAAAATGAAGAAAGAACACATACCCTGTCTCCTTATCCAAAATGATATCCACGACCAATCCTGTGTTAATATCGGCAGCTGGGCAGTTCTCTGCTACTGGTCTTCAGAAATCCTGGGGTTTATTATCTGGACGAATGCAGCAAATAAATGGAATAGGTGTGCAGCAGTTTTTGCACTGAATATATTTTAACTTGCAAATATTAATGTCCGTGCAAGAATTAAAATCAACTTTATCCACGGCACCACTTTCTTTTAATTCTTCTTTTCTTCTGCGATGATTAAGATTGCTCACAACAATACGTATCAATTTTAGTGGCTATTCTGCGGCTCTTCTGCGATTCAGTTTGTGGTCCAGCTTTTGGCCGTGTAGATTCGAATCACTTCCGACACCATATGTCGCAACGGGTAGTAGGTATTGTAATTGTTGTACTTTGAAAATAGTGAATCAGCATTTTCTTGTAGAGCAATAGGCATTTTATATGGTTTATTATAAATTTATCTTTCATGTTTCATTCTTATAATATGTTTTGCAAGATTTGTACCTTCACGTTTTTCCTTTTCTACGAAAACGTCGGCAAATTCATAGACCAAATCCCGGAATTCATCTCTATACAGGTCTAGTATGTGCGCTAGTTTATTATTTAATAATTCTTCATTAATTTCCTGCCGGTATTCATTGTAATGTGAAGTAGCTCAGTTCACATTTCTGTTAACGTTTGCATTTTTTCCATAGCAGTCGGTCTCTTGACAACTTCCCATGACGTCATCATCAACTGCATCACATGCGAATATTTCTTCATTCTAAATAGGGGTAGCTCTTGCCGCTATCGTCCCTTTAATAATAAATTCTGTTGATTTATTAAAATTGTACACATTTACTGGTACTGAGAACGTACAATGCATACAATTCTTTTGTTTGCAATTTTTAGTGCAGAAAGTTTTTGTAACATGACATACACTCCTGGCTATGTATATATTTTTATCATCTAGCGCTCTATTTTGCTCTAGCGGTTCCACTAAAAAGCATTTATCTTTATTTTTTCTTGCCATTTCTTGTGAAATATTCAAAAGAACTACTTGGTTAATACCCTGGGGTAACTTCATTGGTGACCGGAATTTAAGAGTAGAATTAATAAGTCTTTCTTCCCCAGACGAGCTGATCGGACACGACTGTGTTAGATCAACATGCTTCTCCTCGATAGGTAATTGTTGCGCCATTTGTGTTGCAGGTCCCTGCAAAATTAGCGTTCTTTCCCTACGTCAATCACACATTTATATTTCTTTAGGAAGTCCAAGCCTAACAGTTTTTCATAATCTAAATTTTTGTGCTCTACAATATGTGTTTCTATTTTGCATTTTTTACCCCCAATATTCATTTTTACATCAGCACAACCATAAGTTTTCACTGGATTATTACCTAATCCAATGATTCGATACTTTTGTGATTGTAACTTCCTTTTTAATGAATGCCACATCACCGTGACCTCCGCTGCTGTGTCAACTAAAAGTCTTAAATTCCTACCCTCTATATTGCAATGTACTACTAGTTGATTTCTTCCCATATCATTATTTACAAAATCATTATTTACAGAACTCAAGGGAACAAATGCATTTTGCATTTTACTATTTAGTTTCTTCCTCGCGGTTGATGACCTCTGTTTCGCTCGCGAAAATTTCTTACCGCTTGTAGCGCCTCACCTCGCTCTTGCTCGATATCCTGCTGACGAGGATTGTTTCTTCTCTCTCTTTCTTCTCTGCGTGGCTCTTGCTGACGCGGATAGTTTCTTTCTTCTCTCTCTTCTCTACGTGGTTCTTGCTGTTGGTGGTAAAATTGCTGACGCTGCTGTGCTGGCCGTCTTCGACCGCCACGAGGAAAACGGAATGCATTTCCTCTTCCATTGAAGTGACTTCGGTCTCCCCGCGCGGCATGAAAATTGCCGCGTGCACCAAAATGATTATCCTCATAACCACCTTGATAGCTCTGCTGATATTGCTGTCTTGACATGTCAGCAGCTGCCATATCCTGTGCTGCAGAAAAATCATTTCTCTGTCTCTCGGGTTGCATATTTGCCCGGCGCTCACATTCTTTTAATGCGATTGCTACTGAAATTGCATCATGAAAAGTTTCAGGTCTTGCTGATCTAATCTTCGTCCCAAACGGTCCTTCAATTCCATTCAGGAATGCATCCAATGCTCTGCTATCAGCCTCTTCTAGTATTATTTTATTACACTCCTCACTTTCAGTCAGTGTGTACGTATTAATGTTGATGGCCTGTATGCGATCCGCACACCGCTCTATATTTTTCTCTGGTTTCAATTTAGTATATTGCCACATTTCTCTATGATAGCGAGGCGTATTCTTACTTTTGAACCGTTCTAAAAATAATTCTTTGAATTCAGCATAAGTGCTGGCTGCTTTAGCTCTTACATTGCTATTGGACCATACTAGCGCATTTCCGTCTAAATACTGTTTCGCAATTAACAATACTTGCTCCTGCGTCCACCCTGCTAAACTGGTCGCATTCTCAATTTTCTGTAAGTAAAAACTCGCATTCTCTCTCTGCTTTCCAGCGAATCTACATAACGTATTGTTTACAGCAAAATTTGTGGGTAGATTTTGGGCTGCTTGCAGCAATGAATACTTGTGCAGTTCCTCTGTGAGCTTCTTAATTTTCTCTTCCTGTTGCAAAATCTTGCCCTTTTGCTTGTCAATCATCTCCTCCTTCTCATTGTTCCCTAATTGCAACTCTCCTATCTGGGTCTAATTTGTAGCTACAGTTTTTGACAATGTCTCAATTGCTTCTTTGAGACTATAAGTTTTGATACCTATCGTTACCGTCTCGTTCGGCAGTTTTGGTGTAATTAATTCTTAAACAGTATCAAAACAAAACGAGAAGAACAGGTTGATAATGAAACATTTATTACAATATAGTATTATATGCTACGCACCTACAATCGCGCATGCCCATAGCAAAATCAAGAAGGAACTCATACCCAGTCTCCTTATCTAAAATGATATCCACGACCAATCCTGTGTTAATATAGGCAGCTGGGCAGTTCTCTGCTACCGGTCTTCAGAAATCCTGGGGTTTATTATCTGGACGAATGCAGCAAATAAATGGAATAGTTGTGCAGCAGTTATTGCACTGAATATATTTTAACTTGGAAATATTAATGTCTGTGCAAGAAATAAAATCAACTTTATCCACGGCACCACTTTCTTTTAATTCTTCTTTTCTTCTGCGATGATTAGGATTGCTCACAAGAATACGTATCAATTTTAGTGGCTATTCTGCGGCTCTTCTGCGATTCAGTTTGTTGTCAAGCTTTCGGGCGTGTAGATTCGAATCACTTCCGACACCATATGTCGCAACGGGTAGTAGGTATTGTAATTGTTGTACTTTGAACATAGTGAATCAGCATTTTCTTGTAGAGCAATAGACATTTTATATGGCTTATTATAAATTTATCTTTCATCTTTCATTCTTATAATATGTTTTGCAAGATTTGTACCTTCACGTTTTTCGTTTTTTACGAAAACGTCGGCAAATTCATAGACAAAATCCCCTAATTCATCTCTATACGGGTCTGGTATGTGCGCTAGTTTATTATTCAATAATTCTTCATTAATTTCCTGCCAGTATTAATTGTAATGTGAAGTAGCTAAGTTCACATTTCTGTTAAAGTTTGCATTTTTTCCATTACAGTCGGTCTCTTGACAACTTCCCATGACGTCATCATCAACTGCATCAAATGCGAATATTTCTTCATTCTCAATAGGGGTAGCTCTTGCCGCTATCGTCCCTTTAATAATAAATTCTGTTGATTTATTAAAATTGTACACATTTACTGGTACTGAGAACGTACAATTCATACAATTCTTTTGTTTGCAATTTTTAGTGCAGAAAGTTTTTGTAACATGACATACACTCCTGGCTATGTATATATTTTTATTATCTAGCGCTCTATTTTGCTCTAGCGGTTCCACTAAAAAGCATTTATCTTCATTTTTTCTTGCCATTTCTTGTGAAATATTCAAAAGAACTACTTGGTTGGTACCCTGGGGTAACTTCATTGGTGACCGGAATTTAAGAGTAGAATTAATAAGTCTTTCTTCCCCAGACGAGCTGATCGGACTCGACTGTGTTAGATCAACATGCTTCTCCTCGATAGGTAATTGTTGCGCCATTTGTGTTGCAGTTCCCTGCAAAATTATCGTTCCTTTCCCTACGTCAATCACACATTTATATTTCTTTAGGAAGTCCAAGCCTAACAGTCCTTCATAATCTAAATTTTCGTGCTCTACAATATGTGTTTCTATTTTGCATTTTTTACCCCCAATATTCATTTTTACATCAGCACAACCAAAAGTTTTCACTGGATTATTACCTAATCCAATGATTCGATACTTTTGTGATTGTAACTTCCTTTTTAATGAATGCCACATCACCGTGACCTCCGCTATTGTGTCTACTAAAAGTCTTAAATTCCTACCCTCTATATTGCAATGTACTACTAGTTGATTTCTTCCCATATCATTATTTTAAAAAATAATCATTATTTACAGAACTCAAGGGAACAAATGCATTTTGCATTTTACTATTTAGTTTCTTCCTCGCGGTTGATGACCTCTGTTTCGCTCGCGAAAATTTCTTACCGCTTGTAGCGCCTCACCTCGCTCTTGCTCGATATCCTGCTGACGAGGATTGTTTCTTCTCTCTCTTTCTTCTCTGCGTGGCTCTTGCTGACGCGGATAGTTCTTTCTTCTCTCTCTTCTCTACGTGGTTCTTGCTGTTGGTGGTAAAATTGCTGACGCTGCTGTGCTGGCCGTCTTCGACCGCCACGAGGAAAACGGAATGCATTTCCTCTTCCATTGAAGTGACCTCGGTCTCCCCGCGCGGCATGAAAATTGCCGCGTGCACCAAAATGATTATCCTCATAACCAAGTTGATAGCTCTGCTGATATTGCTGTCTTGACATGTCAGCAGCTGCCATATCCTGTGCTGCAGAAAAAACATTTCTCTGTCTTTTGGGTTGCATATTTGCCCGGGGCTCACATTTATTTAATGCGATTGCTACTGAAATTGCATCATGAAAAGTTTCAGGTCTTGCTGGTCTAATCTTCGTTCCAATCGGTCCTTCAATTCCATTCAGGAATGCATCCAATGCTCTGCTATCAGCCTCCTCTAGTATTATTTTATTACACTCCTCACTTTCAGTCAATGTGTACGTATTAATGTTGATGGCCTGTATGCGATCCGCATACCGCTCTATATCTTTCTCTGGTTTCAATTTAGTATATTGCAACATTTCTCTATGATAGCGAGGCGTATTCTTACTTTTGAACCGTTCTAAAAATATTTCTTTGAATTCAGCATAAGTGCTGGCTGCTTTAGCTCTTACATTGCTATTGGACCATACTAGCGCATTTTCGTCTAAATACTGATTCGCAATTAACAATACTTGCTCCTGCGTCCACCATGCTAAACTGGTCGCATTCTCAATTTTCTGTAAGTAAAAACTCGCATTCTCTTTCTGCTTTCCAGCGAATCTACATAACGTATTGGTTACAGCAAAATTTGTGGGTAGATTTTGGGCTGCTTGCAGCAATGAATACTTGTGCAGTTCCTCTGTGAGCTTCTTAATTTTCTCTTCCTCTTGCAAAATCTTGCCCTTTTGCTTGTCAATCATCTCCTCCTTCTCATTTTTCCCTAATTGCAACTCTCCTATCTGGGTCTTATTTGTAGTTACAGTTTTTGACAATGTCTCAATTCCTTCTTTGAGACTATAAGTTTTGCTCCCTAGCGTTACCGTCTCGTTCGGCATTTTTGGTGTAATTAATTCTTAAACAGTATCAAAACAAAACGAGAAGAACAGGTTGATAATGAAACATATATTACAATATAGTATTATATGCTACGCACCTACAATCGCGCATTCCCATAGCAAAATCAAGAAGGAACTCATACCCAGTCTCCTTATCTAAAATGATATCCACGACCAATCCTGTGTTAATATCGGCAGCTGGGCAGTTCTCTGCTACTGGTCTTCAGAAATCCTGGGGTTTATTATCTGGACGAATGCAGCAAATAAATGGAATAGGTGTGCAGCAGTTTTTGCACTGAATATATTTTAACTTGCAAATATTAATGTCCGTGCAAGTATTAAAATCAACTTTATCCACGGCACCACTTTCTTTTAATTCTTCTATTCTTCTGCGATGATTAAGATTGCTCACAACAATACGTATCAATTTTAGTGGCTATTCTGCGGCTCTTCTGCGATTCAGTTTGTGGTCCAGCTTTTGGCCGTGTAGATTCGAATCACTTCCGACACCATATGTCGCAACGGGTAGTAGGTATTGTAATTGTTGTACTTTGAAAATAGTGAATCAGCATTTTCTTGTAGAGCAATAGGCATTTTATATGGTTTATTATAAATTTATCTTTCATGTTTCATTCTTATAATATGTTTTGCAAGATTTGTACCTTCACGTTTTTCCTTTTCTACGAAAACGTCGGCAAATTCATAGACCAAATCCCGGAATTCATCTCTATACAGGTCTAGTATGTGCGCTAGTTTATTATTTAATAATTCTTCATTAATTTCCTGCCGGTATTCATTGTAATGTGAAGTAGCTAAGTTCACATTTCTGTTAACGTTTGCATTTTTTCCATAGCAGTCGGTCTCTTGACAACTTCCCATGACGTCATCATCAACTGCATCACATGCGAATATTTCTTCATTCTAAATAGGGGTAGCTCTTGCCGCTATCGTCCCTTTAATAATAAATTCTGTTGATTTATTAAAATTGTACACATTTACTGGTACTGAGAACGTACAATGCATACAATTCTTTTGTTTGCAATTTTTAGTGCAGAAAGTTTTTGTAACATGACATACACTCCTGGCTATGTATATATTTTTATCATCTAGCGCTCTATTTTGCTCTAGCGGTTCCACTAAAAAGCATTTATCTTTATTTTTTCTTGCCATTTCTTGTGAAATATTCAAAAGAACTACTTGGTTAATACCCTGGGGTAACTTCATTGGTGACCGGAATTTAAGAGTAGAATTAATAAGTCTTTCTTCCCCAGACGAGCTGATCGGACACGACTGTGTTAGATCAACATGCTTCTCCTCGATAGGTAATTGTTGCGCCATTTGTGTTGCAGGTCCCTGCAAAATTAGCGTTCTTTCCCTACGTCAATCACACATTTATATTTCTTTAGGAAGTCCAAGCCTAACAGTTTTTCATAATCTAAATTTTTGTGCTCTAGAATATGTGTTTCTATTTTGCATTTTTTACCCCCAATATTCATTTTTACATCAGCACAACCATAAGTTTTCACTGGATTATTACCTAATCCAATGATTCAATACTTTTGTGATTGTAACTTCCTTTTTAATGAATGCCACATCACCGTGACCTCCGCTGCTGTGTCAACTAAAAGTCTTAAATTCCTACCCTCTATATTGCAATGTACTACTAGTTGATTTCTTCCCATATCATTATTTACAAAATCATTATTTACAGAACTCAAGGGAACAAATGCATTTTGCATTTTACTATTTAGTTTCTTCCTCGCGGTTGATGACCTCTGTTTCGCTCGCGAAAATTTCTTACCGCTTGTAGCGCCTCACCTCGCTCTTGCTCGATATCCTGCTGACGAGGATTGTTTCTTCTCTCTCTTTCTTCTCTGCGTGGCTCTTGCTGACGCGGATAGTTTCTTTCTTCTCTCTCTTCTCTACGTGGTTCTTGCTGTTGGTGGTAAAATTGCTGACGCTGCTGTGCTGGCCGTCTTCGACCGCCACGAGGAAAACGGAATGCATTTCCTCTTCCATTGAAGTGACCTCGGTCTCCCCGCGCGGCATGAAAATTGCCGCGTGCACTAAAATGATTATCCTCATAACCACCTTGATAGCTCTGCTGATATTGCTGTCTTGACATGTCAGCAGCTGCCATATCCTGTGCTGCAGAAAAATCATTTCTCTGTCTCTCGGGTTGCATATTTGCCCGGCGCTCACATTCTTTTAATGCGATTGCTACTGAAATTGCATCATGAAAAGTTTCAGGTCTTGCTGATCTAATCTTCGTCCCAAACGGTCCTTCAATTCCATTCAGGAATGCATCCAATGCTCTGCTATCAGCCTCTTCTAGTATTATTTTATTACACTCCTCACTTTCAGTCAGTGTGTACGTATTAATGTGGATGGCCTGTATGCGATCCGCACACCGCTCTATATTTTTCTCTGGTTTCAATTTAGTATATTGCCACATTTCTCTATGATAGCGAGGCGTATTCTTACTTTTGAACCGTTCTAAAAATAATTCTTTGAATTCAGCATAAGTGCTGGCTGCTTTAGCTCTTACATTGCTATTGGACCATACTAGCGCATTTCCGTCTAAATACTGTTTCGCAATTAACAATACTTGCTCCTGCGTCCACCCTGCTAAACTGGTCGCATTCTCAATTTTCTGTAAGTACAAACTCGCATTCTCTCTCTGCTTTCCAGCGAATCTACATAACGTATTGTTTACAGCAAAATTTGTGGGTAGATTTTGGGCTGCTTGCAGAAATGAATACTTGTGCAGTTCCTCTGTGAGCTTCTTAATTTTCTCTTCCTGTTGCAAAATCTTGCCCTTTTGCTTGTCAATCATCTCCTCCTTCTCATTGTTCCCTAATTGCAACTCTCCTATCTGGGTCTAATTTGTAGCTACAGTTTTTGACAATGTCTCAATTGCTTCTTTGAGACTATAAGTTTTGATCCCTATCGTTACCGTCTCGTTCGGCAGTTTTGGTGTAATTAATTCTTAAACAGTATCAAAACAAAACGAGAAGAACAGGTTGATAATGAAACATTTATTACAATATAGTATTATATGCTACGCACCTACAATCGCGCATGCCCATAGCAAAATCAAGAAGGAACTCATACCCAGTCTCCTTATCTAAAATGATATCCACGACCAATCCTGTGTTAATATAGGCAGCTGGGCAGTTCTCTGCTACCGGTCTTCAGAAATCCTGGGGTTTATTATCTGGACGAATGCAGCAAATAAATGGAATAGTTGTGCAGCAGTTATTGCACTGAATATATTTTAACTTGGAAATATTAATGTCTGTGCAAGAAATAAAATCAACTTTATCCACGGCACCACTTTCTTTTAATTCTTCTTTTCTTCTGCGATGATTAGGATTGCTCACAAGAATACGTATCAATTTTAGTGGCTATTCTACGGCTCTTCTGCGATTCAGTTTGTGGTCAAGCTTTCGGGCGTGTAAATTCCAATCACTTCCGACACCATATGTCACAACGGTTAGTAGGTATATTACACTCATAATAAAACTCACTATTTCCTTTGTGACTCACTTTATTTATTCTCGTTATACAGGAGACCGCGAGTATAACACTCCCGCGTCTCCTTCGCACTGTCTCTTTTTCTCCAGCCGCTATACATTTATATCAAAACTGCCTACCCTGCAGTTTCACATATGGGGCTGTCACAGTATAATAAATCTACCAAACAAACCATTTTACTATTTTTGCCCTCCCTAGACATCATTAGTTTTTAATTAAAGTGTACATCATAATAAAGTAAAAAGCACAACTGAATAAGTATTTAGGACGTACATAAGCCACAGTGAAAAAAACAAGGTGAATAATGTGATTAAAGTTTACTCCAAATAAGGGTATTATTTCTTTTAAACATTTCAGTTTCTCATTTTTAATATCTCATTCAGATTATAAAATGTCAATGAAGCTTTCCAGTCAAAATTGGCAACGTCGCAAAAATGACCTTGGAAATGTTGCAACAGGGTTTCTGAGGGCAAGAAAGCATTTAATAGGATTGCAGCTTAAGAAATATATGAAAATCAAACGGCAATTACAGAGCAGCCAACTTATTAGTCACAGGTAAGTTAATTAAATATGCAAATACCCACCCCACCCCCATTGGGGTGTTTCACCCCCAATAATAAAAATGCTCAATTTTGATGGAACAAAGGGCGATTCTGGGTTAATTTAAAACGTAGATATCATTGGTGGACCAAGTAACATTAAAACCCGTAAATACACCCCGTTTTTATATCCAGGGGTGTTTCACCCCCGAGAATAAAATTATTGATATTGATGGCTTTTGACGCAACCAACGACGTTACCGAAGTTACTTGCCCCAACAAAGACAATGGTGACCACCAAAAAAAATGATAAAATTGACCCCTGGAGGATGTAAGGGTGCCACCCCTGCAAACAAAAGTTCTCCGATTTGGACGCAATCAATGACGTTACCGGCGTTACTTGCCCTCACAAAGACAATGCTAACCACCAAAAATGATAAAAATGACCCCTGGAGGATTTTAGGGTGCCACCCCTGCAAACAAAAGTTCTCCAATTTTGACGCAACCAATGACGTTACTGGGGTTACTTGCCCCGACAAAGACAATGGTGACCACCAAAAATCATAAAATTGACCCCTGATGGATTTAAGGGTGCCACTTCTGCAAACAAAAGTTTTCCGATTTTGACGCAATCAATGACGTTACCGGGGTTACTTGCCCTCACAAAGACAATGGTAACCACCAAAAATGATAAAATTGACCCCTGAATGATATAAAGGTGCCTCCCCTGCAAACAAAAGTTCTCCGATTTTGACGCAACCAATGACGTTACCGGGGTTACTTGCCCCGACAAACACAATGGTGACCACCAAAAATCATAAAATTGACCCCTGGAGGATTTAAGGGTGCCACCCCTACAAACAAAAGTTCTCCGATGTTTACGCAATCAATGACGTTACCGGGGTAACTTGCCTTCAAAAAGACAATGGTGACCACCAAAAATGATCAAATCCACACCTGGAGGATTTAAGGGTGCCACCCCTGAAAAAAAGTCCTCCAATTTCATCGCAATGAATGTTCGTTATGGGGTAACCTGAACCAACTAAGACGATTATGACCACCAGAAATGATGAAATTTTTTCCTGGAGGATATACCCCAGTACGAACATTAATTGTATCGAAATTGAAGAACTTTTGTTTGCAGAGATGGCACCCTTAAATCTTCCAGGGGTCAATTTTATGATTTTTGGTGGTCACCATTGTCTTTGTCGGGGCAAGTAACCCCGGTAACGTCATTGGATGCGTCAAAATCGGAGAACTTTTATTTGCAGGGGAGGCACCCTTAAATCCTCCAGCGGTCAATTTTATCATTTTTGGTGGTTACCATTGTCTTTGTGAGGGCAAGTAAACCCGGTAACGTCATTGATTGCGTCAAAATCGGAGAACTTTTGTTTGCAGGGGTGGCACCCTTAATCCTCCAGGGGTCAATTTTATCATTTTTGGTGGTCACCATTTTCTATGTCGGGTCAAGTAACCCCTGTAACGTCATTGATTGCGTAAACATCGGAGAACTTTTGTTTGCAGGGGTGGCACCCTTAAATCCTCCAAACGTCAATTTTATGATTTTTGGTGGTCACCATTGTCTTTGTCGGGGCAAGTAACCCCGGTAACGTCATTGGTTGCGTCAAAATCGGAGAACTTTTGTTTGCAGGGGTGGCACCCTTAAATCCTCCAGGGGTCAATTTTATCATTTTTGGTGGTTACCATTGTCTTTGTGAGGGCAAGTAACCCCGGTAACGTCATTGATTGCGTCAAAATCGGAGAACTTTTGTTTGCAGGGGTGGCATCCTTTAATCCTCCAGACGTCAATTTTATCATTTTTTTGTGGTCACCATTGTCTTTGTTGGAGCAAGTAACCTCGGTAACGTCGTTGGTTGCGTCAAAATCCATCAATATCAATAATTTTATTCTTGGGGGTGAAACACCCCTGGATATAAAAACGGGGTGTATTTACAGGTTTTAATGTTACTTGGTCCACCAATGATATCTACGTGTTAAATTACCCCAGAATCGCCCTTTGTTCCATCAAAATTGAGCATTTTTATTATTGGGGGTGAAACACCCCAATGGGGGTGGGGTGGGTATTTGCATATTTAATTAACTTACCTGTGACTAATAAGTTGGCTGACACCTGCTCTATGAGGTTAAAAAAGAAAATTCCATGCGGTACTTTTGTTATTCACTTGCCGTTTTAGGCCCTTTTCATCTCCCTGAAACGACGGCTAGGGGTTGACAATGGACTTGAAACCTTAAATAGTGGTTAGGGGAGGTGTTTCCTATGAGTATGCCAATTTTGAAGAGCGTAGAATAATTAGTTGCTCTGTAATTGCCGTTTGATTTTCATATATTTCTTAAGCTGCAGTCCTATAAAATGCTTTCTTGCCCTCAGAAACCCTGCTGCAACATTTCCAAGGTCATTTTTGCGACGTTGCCAATTTTGACTTGAAAGCCCCATTTGGTTTCTATTTTTTAAATTTTGATTTCAGGAACTGATATTTCTCACGAAACACAAACTCTCATTTGGACTTGACTTATTTAAGCACATTTTATACCCCGTACGATTTACTAAAGCTCGGTCACGTCCTAAATATTTTTTAAGTTGTACTTTGGTAATTTTGATGATGTGCAATATAGCGTTTTATAATATTTCTAAAGTGGGAAGTTAAAAACCTAAACCCTCAATTTTTTATGGTAACCAGGCATAAATTTGCATAAAACTAAAGATGACCATTGTCAGTGACAACAGCCGATTATGTGAAGTTACTTATTCAGACCAATTTTTTTATCACAAACTGTTTTTGAAAACTGCAAAAACAGTCCATTTACAATCAAGTTGGCCCAAAACAAAACAGTCCATTTTTGTTTTTTATTTTCTAACAATTTCTATTATATTTTTTTAAAGTGCATATTTTATTTACAACGTACTTCATTATTGACATTTATCTTAAGCAAAGAACTTTAAAGTGAAAAAGCAAAAATAGTTAAAGAAATATTTAAGGCGAAAAAAAAACAACGATTTAGTTCTATTTTTAGTTTTTAAGAACCGGAAAAATTACTATCTAAAAATAATGATAAACTGTGATTTGATATCTACCGATCACCATAATATTTTATTAGAATAATAATAATAAATATTTATTGAGCAAAGGAAAACATACAGACATGAAAACAGCCGAAGTCAAAACATAGCAGGTTGCTCAAAAGGATGATTTAAAAGGTAAATCCCATCTAGTTAATCAACCATAAATAAAAAATAAAAATTATAATAATAAAAAAAAAATACTATATAACTCGTCACCTCAGAATAAGAATGTCGTATCTACACACATGTGCAAACCGAGATAATCTAACCTAAAGTCAAAATTTGGTTTGCACTTAGTGTATTTATATTACAGAAAAATAATTTTAGGTACATGTTAGGGTAGCTAACCCTGACTTTTTCCCAAAACATGAAAACTTTTTAACAACCTCTTCAACCCTAAATTTAGGGTAGAAAATTTCACTTACAACAAAATAACTCTGAAATTTAAATATTGTTCAGAATAGTATTGTTGTATCTGACAATTAATTCAGGTATTAGCGATACAAAAATTTTAACCACCTGAACATGATTAATTACCCTAAACATAAAATTTTGGCAAATTTTTTGACCCCCTCTACTGCCCACTTTACCCCCACCCCTTTTCTAAAATTTAAATTACCTTTGAAACTTTTCACTGATATATCTCAGGCGTTTTTAATTTTTGAAGTGTTTAATGTTGATGAAAACTTTTGTTTGAGATTCAAAAACAATAATTTAAAATTTAAAAAAAAATTGAAAATTTTTAAAAAATCAAAATTTGGAAATTTGCGAAAAAAAATTTTTGGCAAAAATTTTTCTCATGCAATGGGGACTTCAAAAAACATACCTCTGGAGACGTGAATTTTTTTCAAAATTATCAACTGAAAAAAAATTGGCACCTGAAATTAATTAACAATTAATTAAAATTAAATTAGATGGAATAACAAAATTAAAATTTTTGTCATCGAATCGTTCTAGGGATATGTCCAAAAGAATTTTAGCGGGTCTAACTTAATTTTTTAAAAATGTCAGATACGACACTCTTATTCTGAGGTGACGAACTATATACCATGTTTCATAAACATAGAAGACATTTCTTTTACATTACTGTGAAGCTTGTTATATAAATCGACGCTTCTAGAAAAAAAAATCATTATAATAATTTGCATTGATTCTAGGCACAGTAAATTCAGTAGAGTCACTATTTCTCAATCTGGTGGATTTAGGTCTAATAGAGATTCTATTAGCAGAGAAAACAGGCAAATCAATATTACCCAGCATAAATTTATGCAAATAAACAACATCTTGCCTAAACAGGTAACTGCTAATACTAGGTAATTTACACATTGTATTTCTTACCTCACTCTCCTGCTTAAATTTTACACAATTTTCGTAGTAATTTTCATCCCTACCAAGTATCAGACGCGTAGCTCTATTTTGAACGCGCTCTAAATTTTTTAAATTTAGCGCTGTTGTTGGATGCCACGCAGGTATGGCATACAGCAAAACTGGGCGAACAAGAGAGAGATAAGCAGTTCGTTGAGCTGCAGGTCTTGACTCAGTTAAGGACCGTCTTAACATTCCAAGAAGTTTAAAGCATTTAGTTGTAACAATATTAGTGTGTTATTTCCATTTGAGATCATTTGAAATATTAAGACCTAGACATTTAAAATCAGTTACAGTGGGTACAAGTACATTGTTAATTTTATATTCAGAATGTATTGGATTTAATGATTTAGAAATGGACATATGATTACTTTTAATTGCATTTAAATTCATTTCATTGACAACACACCACATATAAATATTGTTTAAATCCTCTTGCAGCAATAACACATACTTCCTATCACAAATATTTCTGTACAACGATGTATCATCGGCATACTGGGACACTTTAGAGGCTACACATTTAGGTAAATCAAGCATGAAAATTGTAAATAATAAAACTCCGATAACTGACCCCTGACAGACCCCTGAATTGACCCTTACAGTGGTAGAAGACGCACCCCTATAGACAACTTTTTGCGTCCTGTCAGTGAAAAACGATTTAATCCATGCTAGATTACTGTTACGTACCTTATAACACCACAATTTAGGCAGTAATCTTTTATGAGAAACAGAATCAAAGGCCTTAGCCCAGTCAAGATTAAGGACATCAATTTGTTTACATTTTTTTAAAGCTAGGTTATTATAAAGTTTTTATTAAACACCAAAGTGTACATACAATGCCATCTAGCAATGACTTGCAAAATAACATATATTTGAAGAACATAAATCTTACATGATACAACATTTTACATAATTGCATTTTACATACAAGATTTATTATTATATTATATATTTTCTTTTATTATAACAGACAGCTTTTAAATAATCTATATTTCTTTATTATAAATATAAAAAACATTCTTTTTTAATTTATATTATTATTTTATCTTAGATATCTAGGAGTATATACGTAGTTATATATTATATAAGGAATTATTATGTAAATATATAATAGGTTATCAATAAATAAATAAATAGGACATATATACGTATACATTTTCAGTCAGCCGATTTTAGCATAATCGGCAATAGATTTAGTATTAGCCACACAGGTATTTATATGGTAAATATTTCAATGTTGACCGCATTTAGCGCACACACATTTTGTATAGTCTGTGTGGTATTTCTTATTTGTACAGAAGCAATGGTGAAAACCGTGAACAGCGAATCTTGTTAATATTTGTCTCTTATTTGCTGCTAACGGTTTTTTCTTATCCTCGTTTTTAAAAACGCCGCATTCATAAAATTCTTGGTCAATTTGTCTTTTCTTTGTCCAATTGTTGTCTAAATTTGCTAAACTTGATTTCAATATTTCTTTTGAAGAACAAACAATACGACGATTGACTCCTTTACCTATACGTTGTATTTTTTTCACTCAAACCTTGTATATAGGGGATGCAGATAGTTGCGTCTGGTTTCTTTTCTTCTGTTTTGTTTTTTCTGTGTGGTTTTTATTTTTTATTTTAGCAACAACATGTAATGGATAGTCATTTTCTCTTAAAATCTCTCCTATTTTATTAATTTCTTCATTTCTTACGTTGTTATCATTGAAGTGCGTTTTTGCCCTATGTAACAAAGTAGCTGGTATACTTGTTTTTGTTGAGTGTGGATGATTTGAGTAAAAATTCAGATATCTTCCACTGTCTGTCACTTTTCTATAGACTGAAGTTGTAATTTTGTTTTCTTTAGATCTTTTTACACGTACAGCTCTGGCCAAAAGTTTGAGAACGATATGAAAGTGATCGGGCAAAACAGATGAGTCATCAATGCAGGTTCCTTTTTTCCTGACTATATCGATAGTATGTGAATCTTTCCCCTCACCTCCTCCTCTATGTTTGGCTATCTGTTGTGTCTAGTTTTGTTATCATGTTTTTCGATCAAACAATCACACAGAATGTGGTGATTTCTATTTTTACCTATCAAACTCACAAAATATTGTCTTCTTGAGTTTTATTTTTATACCTTACATGAAGCAAGAAAAAAGAAATTATTAAAAACATTCAATAATTATATGAATATAGTTTTACGATGTTTATGCTACTTTATATTTAATGGATATAATTTTTTTTTAATTATTTAATTATTTTATCTTTTTTTAATTAACTTATTTATTAATTATAATATTTAATTTTCAAATAATTTGATTTGATATCTAATTTTATCTTCTGTTCTTCTTTTTCTCCCGCATAAACAATCATCCCTTTATTGCGTCATTTGAATTATAGAATAAAAGTTGTTTCATTTAAATAATTAAGCTAACTAATTTTTTTATAAAGTATTACACATATTCAATAATTAAATGATTCCAGCTTATTATATTTATGCCACTTTATATTTAAGGGATAGGCCTATATTTAAAAAAAAAATTATTTCACTATTTTTTTTTAATTAACATATTTATTAATCAACATATTTATTTACAAACAATTTGATTTTATATTTAATTTTATCATTTGTTGTTGTTTTATTTCCCCGCATAAACAATCATCCCTTTCCGTCTTTTTAATTAAAGAATAAAAGTTGTTTCATATAAATAATTAGTTAATGAATTATAGCAAACTATTTAATGAAACAAATTATATATAAAAGCGATTATTTGTAGAAATTAATTAATTCATTAAAAAAAAAGAAAAAAAATTAAATAATGCAAAATAATAATAATAAAATAAAAATATAGGCCTATCTATATAACATCATAGTATTTTTACCAAGGTTGATATTATATTATAATATACCTTGCATTTTAACAAAAAACCACAAGAGATAGAATATTTTACAATAACAAATAGCAGGTATGCATAACAAAACTAAAATATTTTGTAGTCATCAGAAATATTGAAAAGCTAGAAAGGTGTATGCAGCATGTAAGCAAGAGAGACGCACGTCTGCTTGCTTGCTGTCGTGATAAATAATCGTAATCGCTATAGTGATATAGTCAGGAAAAAGGAAATTTGCTTGTTTACATGATTTGTGTTGCGGGTTGCATTTCAAATCGTTCTCAAACTTTTGGCCAGAGCTGTACATCTAGGAACGGCAATTCACCTTCTTTTTCATACTCAATCGTGAATTTTATCGTCTCTGCCTGATTATTCATATGTTCTAAGAACGATTCAACTGGGGACTCATTTTTTAGTAATACTATGAAAGTATCGTCCACGTATCTTTTATATACCACTGGTTTTGGTGTATAACATTTTATCGCGTTATTTTCCAGTTTTTCAAGGTACATATCACTGAGAGCTGGTGATAATGGACAACCCATAGCTAAAGCATTCTTCTGTTTATAAAAAAGTCTATTGAATTCAAAGTATGTGTTTTTTTAATACATAAATTCAAAATAGAAAAAAGAGATACAGGATATTCAAAACTAGTAGATCATGCGCTGGAAAGTAATCATCAAATTCTATGGGAAGAAACAAAAGTAATACGAAGAGAGAGTCACTATAAAAAAAGAAAAATATTAGAATCAATAGAAATGGCAAGAAAAGAAAATGAAACAATCAGTCAGCCCAGTTTTGAATTATCATCTATTTGGATTCCACTCATAGATTCTTTTAAGCAAAGTGTACCACGTGACCGTACAGTTGAAAATGTAAACAAAAATAAACTACGGGACGAGAACGAGCCACACTCCCCATTGTGGATGTCGGCTCGCCTCGTGAGCAAGAGTCAGTAAGCTGATGAAAAGAGGCAGACAAGTATATAGTTTTATATACGCCCTCGAAAACGTTACAATTTTGTGTGAATATAACATAGCTATGTAAGTAGATTTTTAAAAACTGTGAATTGAGTATTTTATAGATTTATATAATGACAAGTTTTGGTGTTGTGTATTATTTTTATCATCAAATTAAGCAGCGAGTGAAAGCCTAGTTGTTTTACAGAAGGTAAGACAAAAATGAAATTTTTATCATCTTGTCACCTCGCTCGATATTCAAATTTTCGAACATATATATATATTTATATATATATATATATATATATATATATATATATATATGGACTCGTCCACGTCAAAAAACACAGTAGTACATCTCAAAAAATAGATTTGGCTGAAATTGATATATTTTGTTAAGGGTCACTTAGACATAATACATTCCAAATTTCAGGGTCATGGAACCAAAATTCGAATTTTTAGAGCGCGAAATTCAAATTTTTTAGGGGTTTGATAGTAATTCTATGAAAAATAGTGAAGCTGCTTTTTGGCAGGTTTTACATTTTTTGTCAATGGTTTAATATCCAATAAGTTTGACCATGACAAAAAAATCGATTTTTCAATAATCGATTGTGGTGAAAAAATTTCACCAATATTACCCATTTATGCCATTTTTACACTTTTTCTGACAGCTGTGACAGCCAAACCACTGCGAATTTTGAAATTAATTTTTATAGCGACATAGATTACATATATTATAACATGTCTAATAAGTCAAATTTGTTGTGTAGTCAAAAATGAATTTTTGCGGGATTTTTGAAAATTGAAAAAAATGAATTCCTGCCATTTTGAAATACGATTTTCTCAAAAAGTAACACTTTTTTTTTCGATTTTTTTTGATCGTCACACAAAAAATTGTCTTCTACAAGATCTATTAGGTTTCCGAGGGATTTTTTTAGATTTTAAAGATTTAACGGGTTTTGAACATGGGCAAAAATATCATTTTTGCTCACTTTTTTTATACTTTAATTTGAGATAATTGTAATTTTAAAAAACTTTAAGGGTCAGTAATGACTTGTTAGTGCTATTCGATCCTGAATTGTATAATTTTTTTGTTTTTGGTTGATTTTGGCGGGAATTTAAAAAATCCAAAATTTTCAATGTTACCATTCCCATAGTCGATTTTCTCAAAAAGTAACATTTTTTTTCTTGAGTGTATTTTTATGTGTATGCCTAACACTGCGTTCTACAATATATTTTAGGTTTTAGTGGTATTAATTATGTTTCTGGTGATTAAAAAATAAATGAAAATTGATATATCTCACTTTTTTTACGATGTTTTTTTTCATTTCCGTTACTTTTTAGCGTAAAATTTTTTTTGGGCGTTTCAAATAACCTGTACTTACTACTTGATCATAATTATGTAAAAATTTCGTTTTTGGTTGATTTTGGCGGGAACTTTAAAAATCCATATTTTTCAATGTTACCATTTCCATAGTCGATTTTCTCAAAAAATAACTTTTTTTTTCTCGATATTTTTTTTATATCCATACATTAAGTAATGATATACAATATTTTATAGGTTTAAGAGGTATTCTTTTCTTTTTGGAGATACAAAAATTAATTAAACGTTTTACAAAATGTTTTTTTTTATATAGTAATTTTTATCGTTTTTCTGGTTTTCTAAAAATTGTAAATCACCAAAAATGAAAAAAATACCTCTTAAACCTATAAAATATTGTATATCATTACTTAATGTATGGATATAAAAAAAAAATCGAGAAAAAAAAAGTTACTTTTTGAGAAAATCGACTATGGAAATGGTAACATTGAAAAATATTGATTTTTAAAATTCCCGCCAAAATCAACCAAAAACGAAATTTTTACATAATTATGAACAAGTAGTAAGTACAGGTTATTTGAAACGCCCAAAAAAAATTTTACGCTAAAAAGTAACGGAAATGAAAAAAAACATCGTAAAAAAAGTGAGATATATCAATTTTCATTTATTTTTTAATCACCAGAAACATAATTAATACCACTAAAACCTAAAATATATTGTAGAACGCAGTGTTAGGCATACACATAAAAATACACTCAAGAAAAAAAATGTTACTTTTTGAGAAAATCGACTATGGGAATTGTAACATTAAAAATTTTGGATTTTTTAAATTCCCGCCAAAATCAACCAAAAACAAAAAAATTATACAATTCAGGATCGAATAGCACTAACAAGTCATTACTGACCCTTAAAATTTTTTAAAATTACAATTATCTCAAATTAAAGTATAAAAAAAGTGAGCAAAAATGATATTTTTGCCCATGTTCAAAACCCGTTAAATCTTTAAAATCTAAAAAAATCCCTCGGAAACCTAATAGATCTTGTAGAAAACAATTTTTTGTGTGACGATAAAAAAAAGATCGACAAAAAAAGTGTTACTTTTTGAGAAAATCGTATTTCAAAATGGCAGGAATTCATTTTTTTCAATTTTCAAAAATCCCGCAAAAATTCATTTTTGATTACACAGCAAATTTGACTTAATAGACATGTTATAATATATGTAATCTATGTCGCCATAAAAATTAATTTCAAAATTCGCAGTGGTTTGGCTGTCACAGCTGTCAGAAAAAGTGTAAAAATGGCATAAATGGGCAATATTGGTGAATTTTTTTCACCACAATCGATTATTGAAAAATCGATTTTTTTGTCATGGTCAAACTTATTGGATATTAAACCATTGACAAAAAATGTAAAACCTGCCAAAAAGCAGCTTCACTATTTTTCATAGAATTACTATCAAACCCCTAAAAATTTTGAATTTCGCGCTCTAAAAATTCGAATTTTGGTTCCATGACCCTGAAATTTGGAATGTATTATGTCCAAGTGACCCTTAACAAAATATATCAATTTCAGCCAAATCTATTTTTTGAGATGTACTACTGTGTTTTTTGACGTGGACGAGTCCATATATATATATATATATATATATATATATATATATATATATATATATATATATATATATATATATATATATATATATCGTGAATTTTAGCAAAAGTGCACCTATCACAGAGCCCGCGAGTGTTGCAAGTAAACTTATTACGAGCTCCCGCGAGTGTTCCAAATAAAATTAACACTCGCGCTCACGTATTCCAAGTGAAGCTGTCACAAAGCAATGTGCGTTACAAATGACTATGTCACAACTCGGCTTAGTATACCATCTGATTTTGTCACAACATTTTCATTGCAGTAGTTAGGAATTTCGTTTTTTTAAGACAATAAAATATTTTATTACTCTTCTTGTTTCTGCACAAAAAAAAATTAAAATGAAAATGGCGCGTTTAATGAATTAGTTTTTGTTCTTCTGAATTAATTTAAATTAACAATCCAAAAAATTCATGTGATATGTATCATGTTATTTTTTTATTTTCAAAAAGGTTAAGTTTATATTTATTACTTGGTTTTAAGGGGGTAGGTGACCGATTGATATCTCGCAAACTAGAAGGTCACGAATTATAATATAAACACAAAGTTAAGAAGAAATGGTACTTTTAAGTTTAGCTACACATGACATTACGATTAAATATTTGAGTCATTGCACTTTACAGATAACATGTAAATGAGGAAAATTCAAATTTAAGTGACAAATTTTAGTCAAAATAGAAACTTTTTTCTAAATTAAAAATATTACGTATAAAACTTTGATCAGGATATAAAAATACATTTTAAAATCTGTTTTTTTTTTTTTTTTTTTTTTTTTTTTTGAAAATATAGTGTTTGTTTTGTTGGAAATAAATCATGTACCGACAGGAATTGAATAACCTGCAATACATTATCCTTATGGGAATATGAAAAAAACGGCAACATAGCTATTTCTAAGAAAAATAAAAGTCCCCTCCTCTACTTCTCCTCATCTCTTTTAGGTAAAATATCTCACCAGACTTGATGCATGCTGTATGTGATTATATTTTGTTGACAATTTTGTTCTTTCTATCTGAATATTATTCAAAAAATAAAATATTTGAAAAGGTATATAAATAAAATATTACGATAAAAAAATATACACAATGAAATAATTTTAAACAATAGTTGGTGAATCAAATGAACTAATAAATCTCTGGATATTAAAATTATTTTGAATTAAATGTAATAATGCAATTGAAATATTTCATAGTCTTTATGTAGTGTTATAAATTGTATACCTAAATTGCGATGTGTTGTTGCAGCTAATGCAGGACACACTCGCTACTAGAAGTAGAATGCTGTTTAAGTTATTATCATTACGTCGCGAGAACAATTTGTAACTCGTATTCATGGTATATTTTTTCAGGTTGCAATTTTAGAAGATAAGATGCACTTGCACTTTCTTAAAAAAAAAATTAAAAAAAAAAAAAAAAAAACTATACCATCGATTTTAGTGATTATTTTGTGATAAAAAAAATATATATATATATATATATATATATATATATAAAATTTATTTTTAAACACGTAAAACAAAAGTTTAAATTATATTACTTTACTAATTATAAGACAATGATAAATAAAATTCAGTTATATCAGAAATCATAATATTATAATGCTTCACGTGTCTTTTTATTTCCCTAATAGTCACAATATTTATATTATATCAAAATATATAATATTATAACAAAATTTATCATTTTACTACATAAATATGTTGCAAACATTGTAACATCAGTCAATATGTATTTATTATAGAGATCAAGTTTTTGGTTGTTTACTAAACGTGGTGAGCGTCGACTTGGTCAAGAAATAAGACAGGATGTGTTTGATATTACAGATAACAGGTATGAGGGGAACAGAGCGCTGAAATAACAGACAGTAGAACGGGCATACAGTGTTGCTTTTCGTTCTATTGTTGTGCAGGTTATTCAATTCCTGTCGGTACAAAAAATTATTAAGAAAACATAGTTCTTCTTTTAGCGAAATCTGGTACAAGTCTGTCACCCTCTTCGTTAAAATACATTTTATACTACAGTAAATTTTGTAAATTTTTGAATGCCGTGTTAGAAAGTTTCGAGTTAAACTAATGAAAACTTGTGTAACATTAGTGTATAACGAGCTACTTATTGACCTTTTAATTTTTTTTATTAAGAATTACCCCATTTTTATTTTATTTACTGTGCTGTACTTATTTCGATTGTTGACATCCAAATTTAAAATTCAAGTTTAGTTGATTTTGCTTCCCAGACACATTACCTATATAAGTGCTCTGTTATCGTCCGTTTTCCTTACAGTGAAGCAGTCATGGAGTATCGGTATCGACTGCGATACGATATTCGATACTATACCGATACTTTTATCGTATCGGTATCGTATCGGGGCATTTTTTAAACTCAGTATCGAATATCGGTATCAATCACCGATATCAGCAAAATATCATCGAAATTCGATACTTTTTTTCGATACTTTGAATTTTTGCTCTCTTATAAAATAAAAGTAAAAATACAAAAAAAAAAAAAAAAAAAAAAAATGAAGCAACGAGAATATTCCACTGATTATCTATCTTTCGTACTTGGACAATAAAATTCACTCCTTTATTTTTCATTGTGCTATAACAACAGGGTAGGGCGCCGTGCACAGTATTTTTATTTTATACTTTTTATAAAGCCATCAGGTAAAAAGTATTTTTTTTACATACATAAAAAAGAAAGAAAACAGTGTTAAAACTTTTTTCTTCTTTTAATGAAAAAAAAAATGAGCGATCGACTGTCGCCAAGTTTCTGAGAAATCCGTCGTGTGATCGTACAGTACTCTATCTATGATCTCTCCTTATGACTAAAGCGCCGGTAGAAATCACAATAAAATATAGTCAATGATTGACATTTTAGATCACTGTATTTGTATATAAATTCAATGCATTACAAATTACAAAAGTTGTAGCATATTTCCGTTATTGTCTTTGTACAAATAATTTACAAGGTTAAATTTTTTTGAAAAGTTTACAAAATTAAAGGATTTTTACGACCAGAGGGGAATTTTGGACTTTAACCCCTTTGGTTTAGCAGCGATGATTTGAGCCAATAAAATAAATACGAAAGCTAATGATACCTGTTTACTTTAGCAAATAAAAAAAATACCATGAATAAAAATTAAATTTATTAAATATTTGAAAATTACTTCTATACGAAATATAGAGATTGCTAATTTGTAAATAACTAACAAAAGTGCTAATATTTTAAATTTACTATAATTTTTTAGTCACTTTAGTTTAACAAACGAACATTAGAATAAAATAAATAAATAAGTGAGTAAATAAGTAAATAAATTATTAAATAAATAAATAAATAAATAATAAATGTGGCAAAAATATGCATGGATTTTTATGATACCAATTTTTATGTCTCAAAGGTGGGTAAAAAATGAAATTTAAAGTGCAATATTTATTGTATGAGATATAGCAAAAATATCGAAAAAGTATCGGAAAATATCGGTATCGTATCGAAACAAATTTTTTTTGAGCACTATCGTATCAGTATCGGTATCGGGAAAATTTAAAAATATCGGTACCGTATCGGTATCGAAAATTTCGGTATCGACTCCATGACTGCAGCGAAGATAGTTTGTGATTTCGTTGAAGTGCAGTGAATACCAAAATTATTCTTTTATTTGTTAATAATGTTACCCATATAATAGTTATATAAAGTGTTATTTTTGACTATTAAAATAAAAAAGTCCTGTTTGTTTGTTTGTCTGTTTTTTATTTAACGGACATGAGTTAAAATGTGTACAGAAATGTGTTATTGCAAAATAAGTGCAGATACAAGTTTTTTAAAATAATATAGCATGGTAATTATATCGGTTTTTATTACATATTTTCATCATTAAAAAAAAACGTAATATATAATTTTGCTAAATGCGATTTCAACATTAAATTTGTCCAAGACCAAATAATCTATGTTAAACTGCATACTAACTATATTATATAACTAATATTATGTTGTACTACGGCATTACATAATTATATGTTTTTCTAGTTAGAATCATATTTATGCTTTAGTGACATAAATGCAGCAAAAACTACGTGTTATAGATATGAAAATCGGTTAGGTTAAAAATAAATTTCAATAAGTACATTTGAAAATTTCATTTGAAACATTGCAATATGTTGTGACAAAGTCACTTGTAACGCACGTTGCTTTGTGACAGCTTCACTTGGAATACGTGAGCGCGCGTGATAATTTCATTTGGAACACTTGCGGGAGCTCGTGATAAGTCCACTTGTAACACTCGCGGGCTCTGTGATAGGTGCATTTGTGCTAGAATTCAACGATAGAGACGATATATATATATATATATATATATATATATATATATATATATATATATATATATATATATATATATATCATATATATCATACATATATATATATATATATATATATATATATATATATATATATATAAATATATATATATATATATATATATATGAATATATATATATATATATATATATATAAATATATATATATATATATATATATATATATATATATATATATATATATATATATATATATATATATATATACACACATATATACAGGGTCTATTTGATAATAATTAGGTCGACGCTATGTTGGGTAACTTTATTATATGGGAAATTTACAATTTCGCCACTTTAAAATCACTATGCAATATTTTTGAAACCATTGATGCTGTAAATATGTTGAATTAGTATCTTAAGTTGAAGTATGAGAGAAAAATTATAATAAAAAAAAATCCCAAAGATAATTGTCTTTAACAAATTTTGTCCTATGCTGAGCAATGTTATGCACTACTCGATTATGGTCTCCAAGCAAAATAAATATTACGTCGTCCAAATACGACCAAAATAAAGTACCTACAAATCAAACTCTGAAGAAACTCTTTTCTTATTGGATCATACATCTCGTTTTGTTTATATTTTTCACTCTCATTTTTGTTGTTATGTTAAAAACATGAATAATATTTGTATTGTTTTTTTCACAGCTGAAAATAGTGCTAAATTACCACCTGACACGATCCGTACTCAAAAACGCAAATGATGCTCCGTCTGCCCTTACAAGAAGGATCGCAGAACTCAGCAATGCTGCACTAAGTGCACACGTCCAATCTGTACTGAACATTCAACAATAACTCGTATTTGTTCTAACTGTCTCTAAATTATGTTGCTAGAAACAATTTTGTAAAATTAAAATTTCTACCTTATTTGTATTATAAAAAGAACGTAATGTTAGCTCTAAAATTTAAAATATATGATTATGATTATATAATAGTACTAAATTATATTTTATAATAAACTACAATATATTATATTATAATTATTACATTAAAAGGTTAGTTTAGAAAAATTACTATAAAAAAACTATGTAAAAGTTTATATAAATATATTTTTTCAGTTTATTTTTGCTATATTCATTGAAAGTGTAGAAAATGTTTATATTTAAGTATTTTAATGGTTTTTCTTATCATAATAAAGAAGCCTAGTTTATCAGTCTCCCAAATTTTGCTTTTATATATATATATATATATATATATATATATATATATATATATATATATATATATATATATATATATATATATATATATATATATATATATATATAAAGATATAAGTTAATTAATTTTCACCAACTTTTTTTTTATACATAAAAACTTTGTAATGCGACGTCTATGTGTTTAAAAATTCTCTTCCTTTTTTCTTTTTTTTTCTATTTTTATTGAGGTAAATTAGTTTATTTTGCATCAATACTAACCAAAGAAAATGCTGCTCAACAAATACTTAAAATAAAAATTATTAAGTGTAATTTCGAAGTGTTTTTTATATAACAGTTCTTGGTTTCTATATTTCTTTATTTATTTAATTTTTTTTGCGAATTATTGGGTATTTATTGATGGAGGCGTTTTTATTCTAAATTTTTTTTTAATTTTTGTTCATTTCAATAATAAAAGTAGTTGCAAGAAATAAATATTAAAAATTTGTTTTTTTTATTAGATTATTGTTTATTTTGATTATATTCAACATACAAAATAAACTTGAGAAGATCCCTAATATATCTTGACATTTGTCTTTTCGTTTTTTCTAATGTTTCAAATATTCATTGTAAGATTTAAAAGTTTACATAAATTCATGTGCTTTTTTCGAGTATAATATAAATTTTTAAACATATCGTCACCTTTAAGTGAGAACCTCGTATATCGCAAAAAAATTGACGGGATTCTGAACCTTATATTATATCTACATAAGGCTCAAAATTGCATCATTTTTTTTGCATATACGAGGCTCTAACTCTAAGGTGACGATATATCTTAGAAGTTAAAATTAAATTTGTAACAAATTACGGTTCTGTTGTGTTTATACCTAAAATTAAAAAAACTACTTTATTGAAAAACATACAAAAACTTCTAACATTATTTGTTTGAGAGAGAAAAAAAAATCCACAAGTGTTACAATAATAAAAGGGGAAGAGCGAAGGAGATAAAATGTGAGAACTTTCTCAAAAGAAAAACTTTAAAACCTTAACAAAACTTCACCGCATTGGGTGATAAAAGAGCGCGTGTCTCGACTACCTGCCCTAAAAATAACGGTTAATGCAAATCTTAAGGCCTTTAATATTTAAAATTAATAAATTACAAATAGAAGATTTATTTTATCAATTTCATAAATTTATATAACAATATGTTAAAATATAGGCATATTTTAACAACAAATCGCATCTTATTATCAATATTCGTTCACAAGATATCAAGCATCAAACACAGTGGTAAAAACGACCTGGAATAATCTCTTTTGATTTTTTTTTAAGATGAATCGTGCGAGGTCGAAAGCTGGCTAAATGTTTAAAATAAAACTAACTTAACTATTAGAATTTTATCAGAGAAAAATGTCAAGTTTTCAACATAAATAACACGTTCATGGAAAATTTTCTACTAAAAAAATGACAATTAAATAGTGAATTATAAATATTGTGTTTTACAAAATTTAAATTATTAAATTAATAGTAAATTATTTTATTATATCTATTAAAAAATTATTAAATATTTTTATTGTTATTTTATATTTTACAAAATAAAGTAAAACTTATAATATTTTGTTGGCAACAGGTTCGTGCAAGCTTCCTCGACATGACGAGTGCCTACTCGTCAGTTCTCTACTCACAAGAAACCATTTTTAGATTACGACGCAGTGGCGTGTTAGCATGTCTGAATGCCCACTGTGGAACCGATGGTGTCAGTAAATATATAAATTTTTTAATATTAAAATATAAACAAGTTAAATAAATCAATATATATATACAGGGTGTTTATAAAGTCCTTGAGGGTGTTTAGGCGTTAATAAAAGACATTAGACTTAACATAAAATAAATTTTTTATACATCAAATTAAAGCTTAGATTTTTACAATTTTGAAGAGATAAACGGTTTTAAAATCAAATAATTATTAACTTTTTTACAGGAAAAAAAGCAAAAAGTTAGGTTTTTTAAAAAAAAGATTTTTGCTTTTTTACTTTTTTTTTACTTTTTTTTTTTTTTTGGAAACCTTGCAATATGGTATTTTTACGTGGGCATGGTTTGTTGCACGAAAGACGTCCAGATGAACCCCTGGCTTGCGCCACACATTATGGAGCATTTTCGGTGTGATGGACTGGATGGTGGCGGTGATATCCTCTGCTTCAGTTTTAGCACGCAGCACGTCAGTCACTGCTGTTTTTGAAAGCGTATTCCTTGACGTAGCCCCAGAGTAAAAAAATCTGAGGGAAGGGGGGGGGGGGCCTGAGGTTAGGTGATATTGCGGCCCATGCCATAGGTCCATCTCGAAAAAGCCAGTTTGCTGGAATAGTGGGGTCATGATCTCTTCTTCGAACAAAAACAGTGATCCACCACATTGGGCACATAATGTCAGAGACACGCTGAATAAAAAAATTCCAGGTAGATGGCTTTGTCGAGATGGACCTATGGCATATATGGGCCGCAATATCACCAAACCTCCCCCCCCCCCCTTCCCTCAGATTTTTTTCCTCTGGGGCTGCGTCAAGGATTACGATTTCAGTAACACCAAAGTGACTGACGTGCTACGTGCTAAAGCTGAAGCAGAGGATATCACCGCCACCATCCAGTCCATCACACCGAAAATGCTCCATAATGTGTGGCGCAAGCTACGGTTTCATCTGGAAGTCTGTCGTGCAACAAACCATGCCCACATACAGATACCATATTGCAAGGTTTCAAAAAAAAAAAAAAAAAAAAAAAATCGTAAAACAGCAAATTATTATTATTTTTTTTTTTGACAAAACCTAACTTTTTGCTTTTTCTCTTGTAAAAGAGTTAATAATTATTTGATTTTAAAACCGTTTTGTTTTTCAAAATTGTAAAAATCTAAGCTTCAATTTGATGTATAAAATGTTTATTTTATGTTAAGCCTTATGTCTTTTATTAACGGCTAAACACCCTCAAGGACTTTATAGACACCCTGTATATATATATATATATATATATATATATTTGGACTGTAAATTTAAACTGAGCTGAACTAGAACTCGGTCTGCCATTGTCTAGTATTTAGTCTGGAACAAGCAGCAGAACCAGTTGTCAAGCTTTTTTTAGATTTAAGCTCAAAGTCGAGCCCACTTTAGTTGAGACCATAAAGGAGTCTTCAAAATTCACGAGCTATCGTGTTAAAAACGGTATAAAAGCTGCTGCAAAAAAATTATTTATTTATTATTTTTTAGATAATTAATTAAATTTTTATTTTTTATATGTTTGTACCGGTTTTTTCAAAGTTAAGTTACTCATTCTTCAGTCTGAAAATAAGCAGATATAAATTCAACAATGAATTTGAACGTGCAGTTTTATGACAGATTCATTATACATTATGCATTAGAGTAGTTTATATATATTTTAATTTTAAATCAATATTTAAATATAAAAAATTTAACATATTTCATTTATTGATGTATTTATTGATTTTTTTATTTATTTTACGATATTTATTTATTTTTGCTCTTTGATTTAGAATGAATTTCAACGATACGGTAAGTTTTTTTTCTTATTTAAATAATTGCTATCAATTAAAGGTCTAATTTCAAAATAAAATTTCACAAAAACACTACTATATAAAGACAGCATAATAATAAATATATTATATTTATAATATTAAGGTTTAAATTCAGGTGGTTTCTATCTCAAAATTTAAAAAGAAAACTTCAAAGTTTTATGATAAAATTTGCAAGTTAATAGTAACAGCTACCTATGATAATATTTTCAGAACCTGTCACCATCAAATATGAGAGAAAATAACTATTTAAATTATCATGGACTCCTAAAGCCCTTGTCAACTTACTTTTTTATTATTTAAAATACTAGATTGATATTTTTCATAAATTATTATCCATGAAATAGACACTAACACGTTTATTTTGTATTTATTTTCTTTTTGACTGTTATTTCACGTATCTGATGTCACAATGTACTGTCGCCAATCACAGTCACTACTCTGGTCACGTGATAAATTTAAGGCTATTCTTCAAGGTTTTTTTTACCCCTATCACAACCCCATGGGTACACTGTTACGTCAGATACGTGAAATAAGAGTCAAAAAAATTAATACAAAATCAAGGTGCTGGTGTCTAATTCATGAATAAGAAGGTATTGTAACTATCAGTCTAGTATTCTAAATGTTAAAAAAGTAAATTGAAAAGGGCTTTATTCATAATCTGAAATCTAGCTAGGTGAAACCCTATTTTAATTTCTTATTTTTTAAGATTCTAAATAAATTTTTATTGCATTACAATTTTTGTATTCAAATCCCGCAGTGCTCATAATTTTTTAGTCAAATCCTGCAGTACCTATAATTTTTGTAGTCAAATCCCGCAGTTCATATAATTTTTGTAGTCAAATCCCACAGTACCTATAATTTTTGTAGTCAAATTCCGCAGTACCTATAATTTTATTAATCAAATCTCGCAGAACCTATAATTTTATTAGTCACATCCCGCAGTACCTATAATTTTTGTAGTCAAATCCCGCAGTACCTATAACTTTTGTAGTCAAATCCCGCAGTACCAATAATTTTCTTAGTCAAATCCCGCAGTACCTATAATTTTTGTAGTCAAATCCCGCAGTATCTATAATTTTTGTAGTCACATCCCGCAGTACCTATAATTTTTGTAGTCAAATCCCGCAGTACCTATAATTTTTGTAGTCAAATCCCGCAGTGCCAATAATTTTCTTAGTCAAATCCCGCAGTACCTATAATTTTTGTAGTCAAATCCCGCAGTATCTATAATTTTTGTAGTAAAATCCCGCAGTACCTATAATTTTTGTAGTCAAATACCGCAAAACCTATAATTTTTTTAGTTAAATCCCGTAGTATTTATAATTTTCCGCTTTAAATATATTAAATAACGTTGATAAGAAAAAAACTAATGTAAGGTAAACTTTCAGACTTGTACCCAGGAAATATTGTGATTACAAATTGTGCCGAAAAGACGTACTTATTGACTCAAAACCAAGTGAGTTAGTGCTTAAAGTCCTTGTCAACTTACTGTTTTATCATCTAAAATACTAGATCAATAATTACCATACATTATTATCCATAAAGTAGACACCAACACGTTGATTTTGAAATTATTTTTAATATTTTATTTTCAACGATTATTTCTAACACACTTGACGTCACAACGTACTGATCGTGTCGTAAAAAAGGTAAACAAAACTTGAGGTAAGGGATTAAATTTACCACGTGACCAGAGTAGTGACTGTGAATGGCGGTGGTAAATTGTGACATCAGATGCGTGAAATAACCGTCAAAATGAATATAAATACCAAATCAAGGTTTTTCCAAGTTATTCATGGATAATTAAATATGCTAAAAATCAATCTAGGATTCTAAATGATAATAAAATAAGTTGACAAGAGATTTAAAGATATAATGCAGTTTTTTGTATCTTTTAAAATACAAGATTAATAATTTACATACGTTAGCATGGCTGAATTAGACGCCAACCTGTTGATTTTGTATTTATTTTCATTGGTTTTCCATTTATAAAACTTATCTGACGTGACAATGTACTTATAAGGCTGCAAAGTGGTGGGAAGAGTTTTGAATTTTCACGTGACTAAAGAACTTGGATGTGATTGGCTGATGAGATGACGCTAAGAGAAACGCCGAAACAAAGTTTGGTTCCTCCCTTAACTATAAATCACTTTGCGCAAACTCGTAAGTATAAAGTTTAGGAAAGTACCAAAAATTTTCATGGAATTCCCTCCAACCTCATCTCATCAGCCAATCACACTCAAGCTCTTTAGCCTCGTCATAAAGTTAAATTACTATTTACTACTTCGCAACCCCATCAGTACATTGTGACGTCAGATAAGTTTTATTTCAAACGTCAAATAGAAAATAAAAACAAAATCAACGCTTTGATGCCTAATTCAGCCAAAATAAGTTATGTTAATCATAAACCTTGTATTTTAAAGAACATAATGTCATTGATTGTTGGCCGCACGTCTATTTCTTTAACATTCTCATATTTTTTTAAGTCATTATTTTTTTATAACTATCTTGCGGTTTAGATGCTTATTACTTATATTACATATGCGCTATATGGAGCTAAACAAAATGTATTTAATGGTATACGTTACATAAAATTTGATTACTTTAACCATTATCTTGAGAAAACAAACAGAAAAAATCAATCAATATGTAAAACAAGAAATTACATTGTTGTTTTATTGTGTCAATATATTTATATTAAAGCCATAGATCACATAAAACAGCAGGAAAATCTAAAATAGATAATTAAACTTAAAATAGCTTAAAAAACTGAAGGGGAAGGAAGGAAGGAAGGAAGGAAGGAAGGAAGGAAGGAAGGAAGGAAGGAAGGAAGGAAGGAAGGAAGGAAGGAAGGAAGGAAGGAAGGAAGGAAGGAAGGAAGGAAGGAAGGAAGGAAGGAAGGAAGGAAGGAAGGAAGGAAGGAAGGAAGGAAGGAAGGAAGGAAGGAAGGAAGGAAGGAAGGAAGGAAGGAAGGAAGGAAGGAAGGAAGGAAGGAAGGAAGGAAGGAAGGAAGGAAGGAAGGAAGGAAGGAAGGAAGGAAGGAAGGAAGGAAGGAAGGAAGGAAGGAAGGAAGGAAGGAAGGAAGGAAGGAAGGAAGGAAGGAAGGAAGGAAGGAAGGAAGGAAGGAAGGAAGGAAGGAAGGAAGGAAGGAAGGAAGGAAGGAAGGAAGGAAGGAAGGAAGGAAGGAAGGAAGGAAGGAAGGAAGGAAGGAAGGAAGGAAGGAAGGAAGGAAGGAAGGAAGGAAGGAAGGAAGGAAGGAAGGAAGGAAGGAAGGAAGGAAGGAAGGAAGGAAGGAAGGAAGGAAGGAAGGAAGGAAGGAAGGAAGGAAGGAAGGAAGGAAGGAAGGAAGGAAGGAAGGAAGGAAGGAAGGAAGGAAGGAAGGAAGGAAGGAAGGAAGGAAGGAAGGAAGGAAGGAAGGAAGGAAGGAAGGAAGGAAGGAAGGAAGGAAGGAAGGAAGGAAGGAAGGAAGGAAGGAAGGAAGGAAGGAAGGAAGGAAGGAAGGAAGGAAGGAAGGAAGGAAGGAAGGAAGGAAGGAAGGAAGGAAGGAAGGAAGGAAGGAAGGAAGGAAGGAAGGAAGGAAGGAAGGAAGGAAGGAAGGAAGGAAGGAAGGAAGGAAGGAAGGAAGGAAGGAAGGAAGGAAGGAAGGAAGGAAGGAAGGAAGGAAGGAAGGAAGGAAGGAAGGAAGGAAGGAAGGAAGGAAGGAAGGAAGGAAGGAAGGAAGGAAGGAAGGAAGGAAGGAAGGAAGGAAGGAAGGAAGGAAGGAAGGAAGGAAGGAAGGAAGGAAGGAAGGAAGGAAGGAAGGAAGGAAGGAAGGAAGGAAGGAAGGAAGGAAGGAAGGAAGGAAGGAAGGAAGGAAGGAAGGAAGGAAGGAAGGAAGGAAGGAAGGAAGGAAGGAAGGAAGGAAGGAAGGAAGGAAGAAAGGAAGGAAGGAAGGAAGGAAGGAAGGAAGGAAGGAAGGAAGGAAGGAAGGAAGGAAGGAAGGAAGGAAAGAATTTAATAATAATAAATGCATTATAAGAATAATTGTTGTATGCTATAAAAAATTTTATGCGAGGTATTGATCTTATACTTTTATTTTAGGTACGTTATGCTAGCATTTGGAGCGAGTGTTGCCAATACGGTTTGACGCCAGCTTCAATAGATACTTTGGCTGAGGTGCAATGCATTGCAAAACAATATCAGAAGCTGAAAGGTGAGTACACAGAAAAAAATACTACCTATGGCAGGTTCATGAACCTTTTATTTGGCAACTAAGTACCCTTGAATTCGGAACAGATAGTTATAAAGCTACAATACTACTTAATCTGCCTTTACTGTAGCATATTATAGCACCTGCATTAGGTATTATTGCAGTATATTAATACCTGTGTTCTAGGTTACATATCTACCTATTATATTTACATATTGCACCTGCATTAGGTATTATTGCAGTATAATAATACTTGTGTTCTAGTTTACATATCTACCTATTACATTGACATATTGCACCTGCATTAGGTATTATTGCAGTATAATAATACCTGTGTTCTAGCTTATAAATCTACCTTTTACATTGTTAGTATTACATTTTTTTGTGTTGACTGACTTTACGTATTTTGTAAGTCATAATCACGCTGGTCAGCTGCTGTTCTTTTATATCTATTTTAAAAACGTTCTCTTAATGATTTAGTTCAAATTTTTACCGCAACATTCAACATGTAAAAAGTAACTAGTGCAGTGATCTGGGGGAAACTTTAAAAATTTCTCCCAGCTCGCAGCACCGATTTTATTATGTAATTTCGTATTCTTGCTTTGTTGCGGCAAAAATTTGAAAAACATCGTTAAGAGAAAGTTTTTGGCACAATATTTTGCAATCTTGCTGATATATCCATAATTAACTGGTGAGTAATATAAATAAAATGTAGACTGACTCCATTTTCTTAGAGAAGTTGAACTTCCATGATATAGAGTGTATGCGGATGATGTCATATTTAATGCGCTTGGAGGCAATACTGGGGTAGTGAATGACATTGCTCAGCATAGGACTAACTTTATTTAAGCAAAATTTTCTTTAGAAAATGGTTTATTTTATTTATTATTGTTATATTTCTTACCACTTTAAAAAATGGTGCATTGCTTAAGTTACGAATACTTACTTATTAAGATAATAACTTTAAAGTTATTATTAGTAGCTAAAATAATGCGCTTTAGCAAAATATTAAAAATAGGTAATTAAACTCCAAATAGCTTAAAAACCTTTAAAAAACTTAAAACAACTTAGATAAGATATTTTAAAAAAATTGCTAAAATGCATTTTTTTAGCTACTCATAATAGATTAAAAGTTTTTATCTTACTTAAGTTAGTATTTGTAACTAAAGTAATGCATCAATTTTTAGAGTGTATTTGAGATACTAATTCAAAAAAAGCTTTAAAATATTATATAGAAATTTATTTTTATTTTTTCTCGAGTCATTCACGGGTTCAACTAGAGCTGGCTCGTTGTTAAGCTATAAGCTCAAAATCCTGGTTCAACCTTTTTTCTTTTTTTTAAGGGTACCTAAAGATTTTAGCCCGGGTGGTCTCGAACTGGTTTAAATTGCAATTATATTTCATGTATAAAAAATCAGTTTTTAGCAACTTTTTATAAAAAGCATTTTATATTTTTCTACAGTAAATTACTTTAAAAAATGTTAAAAGTTTAAATATATAAATATAGTGAACAATTTGTAAAAATAATAATAAGAATAATAATTCATTAATATGCGATTTCATTATATTTTTAATAATAATTAATAAATGGGTCTTATTCGTTAAATTTTGGAAAAAACATCAGCAGTGTAATAAAATTAACACATAATATTATATTCTAAAGTAAAAGTTTATGGCAGGAGAATGTATTGTTTCTAGAAAAAAATTTCAGCTTATAGCGGATTTTTATTTTGTGTGTGTGTGTGTCATTTTTGTTTTGTTCTTTGTGGCCTGGACTGACCGTGATCCGTGTTACGATCGCACCATCGCACCACGGTCAAGCCGGCCCTGTACATATATATATATATATATATATATATATATATATATATATATATATATATATATATATATATATATATATATATATATATATATATATATATATATATATATATATTAATATCTTATTATTACATTTAAATTATAATGTTAGTTATTTTAACACTGAAATCACAATAAGGTCAAAGATTTTCAATCGTCAAAGAAAATTAATAAAAAACAATTAATTTGTGTGTCACAAAATAATTATAAAAAGGTATTACAATATGACAATGGTATTACAATATGATGTATCCTTGAAAAATTGTTAAACTATTTCCAGTTTTTTTTATAATAATTAATTGTTTTTAAAATTGATCGTATCTGCTGTTTTTATCTTTGATTGTACGGTCAACAAACATCATTTCCTTTGTTTAATTACATCATTACAAGGCCTTTTACCAACTCTTTTACTCTCATTAAAATAGTACATATTGTGGGAGCTACATATTGGCTGCTACAAAAAATATTATGGTCAATGTAGAGCAATGATTCCCTTGGATATATAGTATGATGTTTAAATAGTATGTTATTAATGGGAATTTCAACATCTTACGTATAAGTGCAGCTTGGTGTTTAATAAATAAAACAATTATAATATACACGAATATAGGAATTGAATGGTAGAATATTTCAGTTTTTTGCATGTATTAATTGTATATGTGATGCAGTTTTAGCGTAATTTCTTTGAGGAAGCAATATTAAATTGTAGCATAATTACTATGCTGTTCCTCCACATTATAAATTACTCTGTTTTAGTTATGTTAAATTTTTAGTGTTGCAATAATTTGATTTTTTTGTCTTAATAAATAGAAAAAAAACTGTAAAAACTCGACAATTTTTTAACCTGTGCCGAAACTTTTTGCCCGGTTTGACTTGAAACCCAGATTTAGCTTGAAATCGAGCTTAAACTCGAAAGACAATCCAAAGATTGGAAAGCTCGATATTAGAGCCGAAGTTTGAAAACGAGCTTTCAAGCCTATGAAAAAAAACTCGACTTTCATTACAAAAAAAATTGAAAGTATAAAAATTATAAATAAAATTATTTTATTAACATTTTGCAAAGCTTATTTTACATGATAGAATATTAAAAACTCGATTAAAAAAAATACTTTTTTTTTTGCTTTCAACAAGATTTTCTCTTTAGTTCGATTTATTTTCAAACCCTTATTTTTTTACAGAGGGGAAACATCATTTCCCCTAATTTTTAACATAAAAAGAGTTTATAAAAAGATTTAGCAGTTAGCAGTTGAGGTGAACGGTTGTGTGTTAAGTAAGCTCTACGAAGTGCAAAGTTTGCATAATTTCTTTCATTTGTCTTCTCTCTCTCGCTCTTTTCCCTATAAAATGAAGTGTTATAGCTGTGCTAAGGACCTGTTAGAGAGAGATTTGACGAACTGTGTTATCTGTAAGAAAGAGTGCCATGTTACGTGCATTAACGAACATTAGGTGAAAGGTGTCAATAAACTATTATCCAAAGTATGTATGAGATGCGTTGCAGAATCAAAAAGTATGGAGGTGGATAAGGATAAATCTGAGCCTTCCGAGTTTGTTAAGAAAAGTGATACAGTGAACAAGCAAGTGTCAATGCAAGAAGGCTTTCAACTTGTGTTTGAAAAATTGAAACCAATGAATGATTTGGTTCTATCAACAATGTTTCTATCTACACAATATGACGAATTATTGCAAATCAATAAGGAGACAAATCTCGCAACTAAAGCGTTGCAAAATGAAATCAAAGGTCTTAAAGAACAAATTAAAGCCAAAGATCAAATATTTACCAATTTGTCTGATAGAGTGAATGAACTGGAGCAGGAAACATGTGTAAAAAGTGTTGAATTGCATGGTGTGGCAGTTCAAGTAGAAGAAGCGGTCAGCAAAATTCCTCAGTTACTTGCTACAAAAGCAGAATTGACTGAGCTAAATTTTGATGACGCAATTGAAAATGTATATCGCAAGAAGAGAGGCAGGGGCAATAACCCACCAGTTATAGTAATAGAATTTAAAACAAAAAGTGAAAAACAACGTTTCATGCAATTAAAAAACACTGAGAGAAAACAAGATTACCAATGCATCTATTTTTGGTGGTCAAGCTAATCATAAAATTATGATTTTTGATCTACTAACCCCTCTGAACAAGAACATCCTATACAAAGCCAAACAAATTGCAAGAGACAAGAATTGGGAATATGTCTGGACGTCGAATGGGAAAATTTTTGCAAGAAAAAATAGTCAACTAGGAGCTACCCGCATCAGAAATGAAGACGATCTGCTGAGTAAATTAGTATAATTGCTTAAATTTGTTCATTACTCTCTATTATGTTTGACGAACACGAGGATAACTATAGTAGTAGTTATTATGATTTAGAATCATTTTTTGAAAATAATGTAAAAAATCAGTTAAATACTATACATTTCTATGCATAATAATGCCTGTATTCACATGAAAAATTATTTTAATTGTAAATGCAACTTCTTAGAATGTGTGGAGTATAAATATTTAGGCGTAATAGTAGACAAATATTTTAAATTTGATGTTCATATTGATATGTTAGTGGCTAGATTGAGATTTGCTTTAAAAAAATTTTATTTACTTAAAAATTTCATGTCCTCAAAAAATATAAATACTACTTATTTTGCATTGGTACTCTCAATATTGTTATATGGCATTAAAGCATGGGGCTTAAGCTCTTCAGCGTCAATGACTAGATTGCAAAAACTACAGATAAGAATTCTAAAATCGTTAAAGTTTGGAATCAAATATGATGATGATGTTAAATATTTTAAGCATTTTAATATAGTTCCACTAAAAAATCTCGCAAAATCTGTTATTTTAGTTGATGAGTTTAATACTATTGTAAATCTTGAAAAAAGATCTCATTCTCATAATACGAGACAACAGCTTTTAGAGCCGGTTGTTCTACCTAAATTTAAAAATAGATACGCAGAGCGGACAATGAGTGTTCAACTACCGCTTATTTGTAATGCTCTACCTAAATATATCAAGGATTCGAAAGGTAAAAAAGAAATAAAAGAAAGAGTAAAAAGATGGTATATATGTAATTAGGTTATAATTGTGTTGTTTTTTCTAATTGATAAAAAAAAATAATAATAATTAAATAATAATAATAAAAATATATATAATACAAAAAAAAAGAAAAAAAAAAGAAAAGAAAAGAAAGAAAGAAATGAAATGTGCGGATTTTGTTTACTGTTGATTAAGCACCCACCGATAAGACTTCATTGTCTTGGTGGGACTGATGTATGTCTTTTATTTTTATTAAAAAAAAAAAAAAAAATTCAACTGAACAAATTTTTCTCATATTCTTATTAGGAGCTAGAAACAAGGCTTTGATTAAGCTTTCAAGCTTGTTTTGCAATAAAAAAATAATATAAAAATAATATTCTCTCTAATATTCTTTTTTATGTATTCCTGTAAATTTAAACCGCTTCAAGCACCCGCCCAGGTCAAAATCATCGGGTACTCTTTTATTTGAAAATGGTTAACCTGGGTTTCAAGCTGTTAGCTCGAAGACGATCTATTTCGAGTTAAGCTCTTGAATGACTCGTAAAAAAAACGTGCTTTTGAAAATAAATCGAGCTAAATATTAATGTTTGCCCGTATTGGGGTCGATTATCGAAAACACGATAACTATAACTAACAAGTAAGTTTGATAACTATAGTTCGTTATATATAGTATATATTAACGCTTTTGCAAAAACCATCGTTGTAGTTATAGATTAACATTTGTTACTACGATGATCGTCAATTTCGATAACAATACTTTCAAAAATTTACTATCTCAGAGAAAGAAAATAAAAAGAAAAGAAAAAAAAAATGCATAACATTTTGTTTGCAGAAAGCAAAGACAAAAATATTGTTTTCTTTAAAATGGTGCTTTTATTATTCCATCATACAAAATTAGCTGTTTAAAACATTGTTAAAAATTGTTTTATTTTCTTCATGACTTTTATCCATCAAAAACAAATTTTTCGCTATGAAAATCGAGCTTCTTTTTTCGTAGTCTTTAAGGCTGGTTTTTAAACTTCGGCCCCAAGATTGAGTTTTCCGAGCTTTGGCTCGTTTTACAAGTTTAAGCTCGATTTTAAGCTAAACCCAGGGTTCCAGCCAAATTGAGCTAAGTAATTTCAGCCCGGCCTAAAAAAATTTCGAGTTTTTACAGCTCTAATTGCTGACCAACAAAATAGCAACTTTTAAATATGAGTCAGCCGGTCTATTTAGTAAAATTGCACAAAAATGCACGGCCAAATTTAACGTATATTTCATTGTGATGCTAGCGTTTGTGACGTCACTAACGCTTTTATCGTTAGATTGTCAACGTTAAGTGACGTTATAACCGTTGATTACACAATACTTAAATCATTTTAAAACTGTGTAAAAGGTCTCCAACTTTTTTTTTTAGAGTTGGCGTGCTGCTTTTGATGAAATTTAAAATTTTAGGTGTGCCGTCCGGGTTCTTTACTGCGCAAATTGATGTGACACTGCAGAACAAGTTTGCGTCATGTTCCACCGGAGCACGTCCTAACAACAACACATGGATGAACGGCTACCCAAGCAACAAACGTGGAGACAAAGCTTGCGTATCTCTCAGTCTCGGAGCAAAGTCATCCGGACTTCAAGATGTGGCATGCACCACAAACTTCAAACAACGTGTCATCTGTGAGATGAAGCGAGGACAAGAAGGCGTAATTATTATTGTCATGTTACATTATCATACAGCTCTATGCAGAGAATTTTAAACGTGGTGGATTTACTAAACAAAGCAGGTGTGGAAATATTAAAATGATCGACCAATGAGAACTGCACGTAGCAATTTTTATGAAACATATCGGAGTTGTGTTGCATTTTCAAGTATTTAGACACCTCCTTTATTCCTCTCCTGATTCAGGTAGCCAAAACAAACAAGCAGGAGAGAGAAACCCGAGCAGATCACTCAACACGGAGAGCACCAGTGTGTGTGTGTGTGTGAGAAAGAGAGAGAGAGAGAACGGTTACTTTTATGTTTATATTATTTTGGAAAAAATGCATCAGTATATACGAGTTGAGTTGTCGGCGAGCGAAGAATATTTGTAAGCATATTTGCGTGTGCGGGTGTGAATGTGTGAAATAGAGAGAGATAGAGAGAAAGCATTGAGATGTGCTGCTTGAGCAAGAAGTTACGCTTGCCGCTTGCCTGATGGTACGAAGTCCAATCTTATCTCAATGTCACCTTTCACTGCATCTCTCACTCTCTCTCTCTCTCTCTCTCTCTCTCTCTCTCTGTCTCTCTCTATCACACACACACACACTGTTGCTCTCCGTCTTGTGTGATCTGCTCGGTTATCTCTCTCCTGCTTGCTTGATTCGGCTACCTGACTCATGGTAAATAAAAAAGAGGTGTCTAAATACATGCAAATGCAACACAACTCCGATATGTTTCACAAAAATTGCTACGTCCAGTTCTCATTGGTCGAACATTTCAATATTTCCACACCTTGCTTTGTTTAGTAAAAACTACCACGTTAAAATTCTCTGTATAGAGCTGTATATCGATGCCTCCGCCTCAAAAGCGAGCATTTACACTTACCAGACTTCTGACAAAACAACTATCTTGGGGTGTACGAGTGCAACGTCCAACATTTTACAAATATCAAAAGAACTCGAACAGTTTGTATGCGGGTTTGCTTTGAAGTGTACGAGTTTTACGAACTCTGTTTTGACTGCTGAGGGTTTTAACTGCTGAGGGTTTTGACTGCTGAGTGTTTTGATTGTTGAGGGTTTTGATTGCTGAGGGTTTTCACTGCTGAGTGTTTTGACTGCTGAGGGTTTTAACTGCTAAGGATTTTGATTGCTGAGGGTTTCGACTGCTAATGGTTCGATATTTTGAATACTACATAAAACCCTATTGTATTTAACTTTTAGGTGTTCAAAATTTTAAAATAATTCAATGTGAAAAATTGGTGTATATGTAAAAGAAAAGGATTTTCAACCATTTCCATTATTATATATACATACAAATATGTTTAACCCTCAAGCGCTCGAACACGGTCTGTCTCATTTTTGAGTTAGTTTTTTTAATTTAAAATTTTTTGTAATTGCTCAAAAATTATGAAATTTTGATACTTCCTCCAAAGTGCTGACTGACATCTTGACAAACAAAAAAAATGAGCACGCAGATATGATTGCATTAATTGTAATTCTTATTTAAAGTTTTGATTTTGCGTAGACAGCCCGATACGGTACGGGCCTGGGACATCTCCATACCAGCTTTATATAAAAAATATAAAAGGTCACCCCTTGAGTAGTTGATCACTTTGAAGTAAAAATTTTATTACCCTGAGAGGTTACAAAAATAAATAGGGGACCTTTTTTTCGCAAAGATAAATAATGCTAGTTATAACATAAAAAATAAGGGATGTTAAAAGCTTTATTGCCTTCTTGCATTAATTATTATTATATATTATAACAGAATGCGGCCTTTTTAATGCTTTATTCATGTCCTTATAATATACACCAGCTAATGAAAATAAATATATAAAAGGTGTAAAAAATACTTGTGTAGTGTGGCAAGAAAAGAAATAAAACGTAATACTAAATCATGTTATAAAATAAAAATGGTAATAGTTAAAATATAGTATAAAATGTATCATCTCTGTTATTTGTAATGGCATATATATTGCAAATATCTACCTCTGAAAGATTTTTAGATCTGTAAGAGCAAATATGTATAAAAATATGCATATTTGAATATAATTTAATAATAATAATCATATCATGACAAAATAAATACATTCTGCTAAATGGTTTTATCGTACGTAGTAAAAATTTTGATTTTTACCTTATTTAATTTCTTCAAAAAAAAACTCAATTTGTTGGAATTAATATGACATGAAAGATGAGATGGAATATTCTACCATTTTAAAGATAAATTTTTAGAATCGGGATTTCTCTTCTTATAAAAGTAAAATTTGCTAGCGACCCCTCGCATCATTAAAAGTTTTTTTTATATAATCGCGTATCCCTTCCTCTATTTTTTTTAACCTTAGGCACACGACCTCTCTTATACCTGATGAGGTTTAAAATTGTGAATCGCGGTCAATGTATTTGTTTTAAGACATAAGTAATTTTATTTACTAATTTTTCGCTATTACTATAATTACAATAAACATGTTTTAATAATTTTGCTATTGAGCTTAATAAATTTTGGATCGTCTATAAAAATTTGAGCTTTGTGCAATTCATACCTTTTGTAATATTTAATTATAAAATTAGGGTCTAGTGCACTGGGCTCGGCCTTCCGCGCAAAATGTTTAGTCCGGCATCTTCAGGGTTACTTAAAATAAAATAAAAGTATATTTATTTCATAGTAGTTTTATATGTACGTTTGAACGAAATGCTGATATAATAATACGTATATATTACCACAATGCTGGACCTTGGAGATCAGAACGACATAATTGTTATATTAATTCCCTGTTGATATCATATCGAGTGGGGAAGGGAGCTGACTCGTAACTACGTAGTTACGGTAACTGTGTACTCCTCACTAAGTATAGGTTCGAGCCACTGCTGGGTTCGTACTTCAACTGTTAGAGCACAACACGTTGCACGATGTATGTTTACATGCATGCCATGACGACGCACAGGATCCGTGGAGGTGCATGATCGATGTGTTTGCACCGATCAGCTTGCCTAGATGTTTTCGTTGTTTCTCTAGGCTGTCATGGCGAATGCAGGGCTGTTTAATTAGGTCGTAGCCGTTACATTAATTTGTAAAGGCCTAAACTGTCAATAAGACAATGCCTTGACTGGGACTGGTGTAGCACGATAACACAATTTGGCAAGATTTTTTTTTTTTTTTTTAAAAAACTAGTAAATGTTAATTAAAGGTGGGTGTGAATTTATTCTTCAGGTTTTGCGAGAGCGCGAGATATTGCAAATGAATGCTGTAAAGAAAGATAAAGCACCTTATGAACCTTATGCTTTAAAGCATCTAATAAGCAGAATGTTGCCACTCTGCTATGATGGATACTGTCAAACTGAAGTGAGTTGTGTTATTATTTCTAATTCTCTTACTCTTTACCATCTCTATTTCTTGTTTTTTTCTCGGTGATGAATTTTTTCTGAATATGTATATTATGGTATCCTTATATTAAATAATATATTATATTATATTATATTATATTATATTATATTATATTATATTATATTATGTTATGGTATGTTATGTTATGTTATGTTATGTTATGTTATGTTATGTTATGTTATGTTATGTTACGTTACGTTACGTTACGTTACGTTACATTACATTACATTACATTACATTACATTACATTACATTACATTACATTACATTACATTACATTACATTACATTACATTACATTACACTACACTACACTACATTACATTACATTACATTACATTACATTACATTACATTACATTACATTATATTATATTATATTATATTATATTATATTATATTATATTATATTATATTATATTATATTATATTATATTATATTATATTATATGCAATATATTAATATATTATATTGTGCTGTTTTTTTTATATGTTAAAGCCATTGACCACGTAAAACATGTCAAGGGCTACGCGGCATTTCGGTACTAGTGCAATCTCCGCGGGTGCCTTTTTGGCACATGTGCATTCTCCGCGCTAACATTTTTTGAAACATCTTTATACGCTTAGCCTGTACAGATGTATCATTAGTAGGCGTGGCGTAGATTGCATATGTACCAAAAAGGCACCCGTGGAGATTGCACAAGTACCGAAATACCGCGTAGCCCTCGATGTGATATTTATTGAATAAGCACGATACGATCTTAAAAACTGATAACATTTTTACCAGAATGTTAATGTAGCCCCACGAGATAGTGTAAAAAACTGTAAAGTTTGCAATTGGCATGAAAATTCATGTTTATGACGTCAGAAACATGCAAAATTTAGTATTAAAATATAGTGCCGGTTGCATAAATAGATGTTTATGATCAACGCTATGGGGTTACTGTTGGATTTTCAGACAAATTGATGTTATTTATGTACATCTTATCAAGTGTTTTGTGATTTAAATGTTTATGTTTTTTTCTGGTCTATTGCTTTATTGGTCTATTGATCAGGCAAATTTTGATAAGGTGAGCTGCCTTAGCCAGCAAAACAAACCATGCTCAGGTGTAGCGTTATCTATCAGGTAAGCGGCTTTAGCCAGCAAGCCAAACACAGTTTAGGTGTAGTGTCAGTGTTATCTATCAGGTGAGCTGCTTTAGCCAGCAAGTGAAACACTGCTCAGGTGTAGTTTTATCTATCAGGTAAACTGCTTTAGCCAGCAAGCCAAACACTGCTCAGGTGTAGCGTTATCTATCAGGTGAGCTGCTTTAGCCAGCAAGCCAAACACAGCTCAGGTGTAGTGTTATCTATCAGGTGAGCTGCTTTATCCAGCAAGCCAAACACAGCTCTGGTGTAGTGTTATCTATCAGGTGAGCTGCTTTATCCAGCAAGCCAAACACTGCTCAGGTTTAGTGTTATCTGTCAGGTGAGCTACTTTGCCAGCAAGCCAAACATGCCTCGGGATGTCCGTCATTAAAAAGTAATAATAATAATGCTGTTCGTAAACGCTGTTCTTTGCTCCTGAAATGACGATCAGAAATGACGATATCGTTAATCAAATGGAATTCACGATATTTGATGCAAGAGAATAGGGTTTACGAACGGCATTATTGTTTTCACATAAGCTAGAGGCGCGCAAAAAAGCAGCAATTTTAAATAGTGTACTTTGATTTAACTGAAACCGTACAATTAATGCACATTTCATTTAAGTCCCTTGTCAACTATTTTTTTATCATTTAGAATATTATATTGATAATTACCATACCTTGTTATCCATAACTTAGACACTAACACGTTGATTTTGTATTAATTTTCATTTATTTTTGATGTGACGGTTATTTTACGCATCTGACGTCACAATATACTGCCACTAATCACAGTTACCGCTCTAGTCACGTGATGAATTTAAGTTCCTTCCTCAAGTTCTTTACCCCTATCACGACCTCATTGGTACATTGTGACGTTAAATGCGTGAAATAATCCTTGAAATTAAAATAAAAGAAAATAAATTCAAACATTCTAAAAACAAGTGCATTACTTTAGTTACGAATACTAACTTATTTAAGATATACACTGATAAACTAATAATGGTAGCTAAAATAATGCACTTTTGGCAAGTTATTAATAGTAGCTAATTTAAGTTACTTTTGTCTAGTTATTACGGGTAACTAATTTTTCCCCTCCTTCGCTGCTGCGTGCGCTGGCTTCTCTGCTCTTGCTCTTCTCGCTCGCTCTCGCGCCCGCCTGCCTCACTGCACTATGACCGGCGTGTCCCGCCACTTCTCTCTCTCTCTCTCGCACACAATTCAACCCGGCACATTTGTTTTTTTATAAACTTCTCTCTCTTTCCTCACATCTTAGCATGCAACATACACAATAATTATTAAAATCCGCAAAATATCACGCGATTTCACAACAAATATAGTAATGATACGTTAATATAAAGTTTTCAGTCACATATGCATACTGTGACAGACAGTATTATGCACAAATACAGGCCGGAAAACACGAAAATAACAAATACGAAATAAAATTTCCATTACATAGTGTATTAAAATGACTGTTAATTTACATTTTAAATGTTTGTATGGTATTTAAACTACCCTAAAACGATAAAAACCTTTAATTCAGACCTCATATTTGCTAATTTTTTTGCCATGTCTGCACCATGCACATACCGGCACATGGCATCATCATCAGTCCTCATATTTACGTCTCTTCCTTTCGCCGGACCTAAAATAAAATGTTCCACAAATTATACGCATTCTTACACATAAAATTATTATAATAAAACCATGTTTACTTCCCGTGTGTTCCTTTAGTTTGTGGATTTTTCAAGAGCCGCTTCACTTGCTCTTCGCCATGTTGCTTTCTTTTCACTATCCGTATGTTGTCGCAAGTATTCGGCAGTGATCGTGAAGTTGTGTTTTAAATTAGTTACCACGGCAAACTTACTTTAGATGGGCGCATGATTAGACATTGATAATAAATTATTTTAAACAATAAAATGTTGCCAACTTATTTAATGCAGAAAAAACTTTTAGCAGCTAAAGTTAGTTAATAAAAAAAACTAAAGTAATGCACTATTTTTTTGAGTGAAATCAACGTGTTGGTGTCAAATTTATAGGTAATAAGGTATGGTAACTGTCAGTATAGTATTCTAAATGATAAAAAAGTAACTTAATAAAGGATTTAAGACTATAATGATTCCACGTACTTTTAACTTTGTATGAATTTGTCTATGTTAGAACAAATATTTGATGTTGCACCTAATATAAAAATATTACAATTTGATTTTTACTATATTTTCAGGCAAGTAACAACGGCAAGTTTTAAATGTTTTTAATAAAAAATATATAATTCTAATAATTGTTGATAAAGAAAAGAAATAAAAATTTCTAGAAATAAAATAAAATTTATTTATAACAAAATATTAACATAGTTTAACAAAACTAAATAAATTGAATGAATGAATGAATGAATGTATGAATGAATGAATCAATGAATGAATGAATGAATGCATGAATGAATGAATGAATGAATGAATGAATGAATGAATGAATGAATGAATGAACGAATGAATGAATGAATGAATGAATGAATGAATGAATGAATGAATGAATGAATGAATGAATGAATGAATGAATGAATGAATGAATGAATGAATGAATGAATCAATGAATGAATCAATGAATGAATCAATGAATGAATGAATGAATGAATGAATGAATGAATGAATGAATGAATGAATGAATCAATGAATGAATGAATGAATGAATGAATGAATGAATAAATGAATGTATGAATGAATGAATGAACAAAATATTAACATAGTTTAACAAAACTAAAGAAATTGAATGAATGAATGAATGAATGAATGAATGAATGAATGAATGAATGAAAGAATGAATGAATGAATGAATAAATGAATGAATGAATGAATGAATGAATGAATGAATGAATGAATGAATGAATGAATGAATGAATGAATGAATGAATGAATGAATGAATGAATGAATGAATGAATGAATGAATGAATGAATGAATGAATGAATGAATGAATTAATGAATAAATGAATGAATAAATTAATTAATGAATTAATGAACGAATGAAAAGTTGAAACAAATGACTACAAGAGCAACAAAGTTTACTTAAAATAAAAAATTACTGTACGATATACAGGGTGTCCATGAAGTCTTTGAGGATGTTTAGACATTAAAAAAACACATAAGGCTCAACGTAAAATAAACTTTTGACACTTTAAATTAAAGCTTAAAATATGACAATTTTGAAAATAAAAACATAAATGCAATTAGATAAATATTAATGTTGCTGCATCAAAATCAGCAAATAAAGAGAAATAGACCTCCGTTCTGCAACTTTTGACGCTTGCTTCGTCTGACAAAACACATGCATATTAAAAAAATGTTAGGTCTCACACGATGTTTCTGTAACATAACTTCAAGGCCTCTCCAAATGAACCCCATTGTTAGCAAGAAAAACGTTGAGACGAACCTCTAGCTCAAGCACCACGTTGCGGAGAGTGTGCGGAGCAGTGGTGCGGAGTGATGGTCTAGATAGTGGCAGTGATACGCTGCTTCAACCTACTCACTTTCGTCTTAAAGAACTGGTCCTTGTGGGGTGAGATCAGGACTCAGGGGACCTACGGGATCCTATGCCATGGGACTTACCACGATGTAGACAGACCTGCCTATAGAAACACGTCATCCAGCATGTTTCTGACCACGTGCACCTAAAATGGCGGCGCTCCGTCCCGCTGGAAGCGATGATCTCGTAACCCCGCTCCGCACGGGCCTGCAGCAGCTGGGCTGGCGTAATTCTCAACCATTTTCAGGTAACTGTCCCAGTGGACAGTTAGCTCGTTGAAGAAGAACGGACTGATCACACGATAGTACAAGACTGCGCACCAAACAATCACTTTGTGACTGTTAGGTTCGAACTTACGAGCTGTGTCTGGACGTTCAGTGCCCCAAAAATGCACGTTTTTCTGTTAGTATACAATACCACACAACTACACAATGCACAGGCCTCCTAACCTCACACCACCCAACTTTTATCTCTGGGGCTACCGCAAGGACCAGGTCTTTAAGAAAAAAGTTCGTGACGTGCGTGAGTAGAAGCAGCGTATCATCGCCGCTATCCAGTCCATTACTCTCGCAGACACCTCCGCAACGTGGTACTCGAGCTAGAGGTTCGTCTTAACGTGTGTTGTACTACCAATTGGGCTCATGTAGATGAGGTAATGTTACAGAAAACTAATGTAAGACCTTACAAAATTTGAATTTGTTTACTTTCAGACGCAGCAAAGCGTCAAAAGGTGCAGATTGGACGTCTACTTCTCTTTTTTTTTTTGCTAATTTTAATGCAGCAACATTAATAATCATCTAATTGCATTTATGTTTTGTTTTCCAAAATTGTCAAAATGCAAGCTTTAATTTGATGTATCAAAACTTTATTTTACGTTAATCCTTATGTGTTGAAATTATGTCCAATCATCCTCAGAGACTTTATGGTCAACCTGCATATTTATTTAGAAAATGTGACTTTTCAGATATTGTGGTAAATAACTTGTTACACATGGCCACTGGATGCAAAAAGAAATATAAAGTCATTAACAACTATAAGGTAAACATCACATGTGACGTTGTCCAATATATTCACTACAGTCATAACGCAACGTTGTCAAATTTCTTCACTAAAGACATAATGCAACGTTGTCAAATCTATTCACTACAGTCATAATGAAACGTTGTCAAATTTTTTCACTTAAGACATAATGCAACGTTGTCAAATCTATTCAAGACAGTCATAACGCAACGTTGTCAAATTTCTTCACTAAAGTCATAATGTAACGTTGTCAAATCTATTCACTAAGATCATAATGCAACGTTGTCAAATTCCTTCATTAAAGACATAATGCAACGTTGTCAAATCTATTTAATACAGTCATAATGCAACATTGTCAAATTTCTTCACTAAAGTCATAATGCAACGTTGTCAGATCTATTCACCTGAATCATAATGCAACGTTGTCAAATCTATTCAATAAAGACATAATGCAACGTTGTCAAATCTATTCACTAAAGTCATAATGCCTGTCTAATGAAATTTAAACAATAATCTAACCTGGTTATTTCATCTCAGTGCCAGCGCGCGCCTTTTGCTCACATCGTGCCAACTCAACACCGGCTTGAGCATTTACGGCAAAAAAGCCGGGTGGAGAGGTTTTTGCTAGACATAATTGTTAATACAGATACAACTTTGTTAATTTTAATTTGAACACTTAATTTGAAACTTTGAAATATTTTGCGGCTTCAAATCAGGCTATATTTGTTTAAGTATTTATAGATTTTACATTGCGCATGTATTGAGAGAAATTTTTTTTAATAAAATTAAATGTTTACTTAAATTTTACAGCAATGTATTTTTTATTATAATTATTATACTATTTAATGTTTATATTTAAATAATATTTTGACTTAATTTTAGTTTAAATTCGAGAATGCTTGGCGCGAGTGCTGCAAGTTTGGCATGATTCCAGCCACCTTTGATAACTTAAAGCAGTTGCAATGCTTTCATCAACTGGCCACAACTGGTGCGTGGCTGCAATTTACCAAGTTTTTTATTTATTTTATCTGAAATTTCAACCTAATCACAACCTAGTAAAAAACTTCTAAACACAAAGCCAGCATACTAACATACCTAAATACCAATGTTAATTTGGCCGTAGTCATTGATTTCTAATTTATTTCACATTTACAAAATGTAAGCTGCATGTTTATGACGTCACAGCTCGCATGTTTCCACGCGCATGGACTAGGAGCTATGATATCATAAGCATGCATCATGTGAATGGAAAAAAAATTGGATATCAATGACTCCGGTCAAATTAACTTTGAAATTTAGCTTTGTTAGGATACTGGACATGTGTTTGGTTCAAAATGTTCTATGCCTTTAAGGATTTTACTGTGGTATTTAGCGTTATTCAGTATGCATGAAACACAACAAATTGTAGTCTAAAGTAAAGTAAATCTCAATAACAGTGATTGACGGACTATCAAAATAAGTCACATTCATTGGTTGATCTTGTTTTTAGAGCCGATAAAAGTTAGTCGCATACTCAGACTGGAACATTTTTTTGAAGTTTCTTTCATTGTTATTAAGTCCAAAATTCTAAAAGGAGAAATAACAATAGTCAACCATATGTATAAACGTAGTAAACAGGTAACGACGTCATAATCAGCTATCATAACGAAGCTGCCTATATATTTGTGTGTAGTTTACATTGCATTCTTTTCTTTAAACGACACCAAATTTTTCAGCCAGGTTTGAAAATTTTTCCTTGTTAAAAACATCTGATGATGACGTCATTTCCTGTTTACTATATTTATATGTATAGTGGATCATTGTTATTTCTTCGTTTTGAACTTTACACTTGATAAGAATGAACGGAAACTTTACAAAAAAAAATCATTTCTCAAAATGCGACTCACTTTAATCGGATCAAAAAACAAGATCCACCAATGAATGTGTCTAATTTTGTTGGTCAGCCAATCACTGTTAACAGTTGTTTTCAGATTTGTTTTCAGGTTTGTATCTCAAGATAAAAAACAAAGCTTTATTATTTGAAAGTTAACTTATCTATAGATTGATACCTACCTATGATAACATTTTCAGAACTTTCACCTAGAGAAAATAACATATTGAAATTAACATGGGCTATTATGGGACTAAAATTAACATGGTCTGTTATGAGACTAAAATTTTCAAATTTCGGAGAGTTTAAATCAAGCATAATTTAATTGTGGCCAGCACTTAAAAGTAAAGATATTGTAAGGCATCGACTGCGCATTTCGTTCGTTTTTCCGAATTTTGCCGATATCCGAGATCTATTTCCGGTAAAATTTTAATTAGAAAACAAATACACACGAATATATTTTCCCTCCAACAAAACGTAAAAAATACCGTAAATCAATTGCAGATGAGGCACAAAATGCGCATTTTCTTACGTTATCTTCCATGCCACTTTCTGTATGGTGTATGCATCTATGTTAAAGTCTGCGCTATGTTGCAGCACTCAATGACATGGGTCAAATAGGAAAATAACTTATTTTGCCAGTTTAAAATCAATATTCAAATTTTTTTGAAAGCACCTATGCTGTAAATGTTTTGAATTAGTATTTAACTATGTGAGACAAATAACAATATTAAAAAATTAACAGATTTCTAAAAAAAATGGTTTTAAACACAGTTTGACCTATACTGAGCAATGTTATTCACTTCTCCAGCAGGGCCTCTAAGCTTATTAAATATGACGTCATGTGGATACACCCTATATATAAATCTTGCTTACGCTGTAGATTTTGTTTCAGAAAACTTTGATTTGCAATTTACCGCGTTGCTGTACGTCGATATAAATATAAACAGAACCTTCGTCTCATGTATCAGCGGTAAGCCTATGGCCAAGGACATGTGGGCCGCGGAGGATTTACCTAACAACTATCAGGAAACTGAGGGGTGCGGGGGAATCGGAACAATAGCAGACACAATAAACTTTGATGATGCACCGTGTGAAGAAAGTAGAAGAATTCTTTGTGAGGTTTGTGTTTTTTATTTTAATGTATAATGAGGAAGGTGAATTCTCTTTAACCCCCACTTTTTAGGACATTTTTAAAAAGAGCGTTAACAAAATTTTGAGGTGCTTTTTTAGCTTAGAACTAAGGTCGACCTGGCCAGGTCCGCTACTCTTGCTGATTGGGATTGCTGACCATTCTTTCCCCCCCCCCTCCCGACCCCCCCCCCCCCCGGGAGCGGGCCTTTGCCGTGCCTACAACACACCAATTAAAGAAAAAAAAAGAAGAAAAAAATTCAAAATCATGTTGGATAACTCAATAACATGGGGGACATGGGACAAAAAAGCAGTTTATTACCACTATGCAATATTTTTGAGAGCTTTGATGTTGTAGATATATCGAATTAGTATCTTTAGTATGTAAAAAAAAAATAACAATAACTAAAAATTAACTGTTTTTACAAAGAAATTGGCTTAAACGATGTTTGTCCTATGCTGAGCAATATTATGCACTACTGCAGTATGGCTTCCAAGCACAAAAAGTATGTCACCATAATACACCCTATATAGATGCCAAAAATTGAAATTATTATAATGTGCAAACTTAAAAATATACGAATACTAAATTATCAAGTTTAATCTACAATGTTTAATTTTTGAAAGTGATAATTATTATTTCTCTAATTTTAGAAATTGTGATACACATTACAGTCTGTTTTTATTTAACCTGAAAAAAAATTATTTAAAGCATATTTTTTAAGTGAATAATCATGAACGTTCCTTTAAAAATAATATAGCATTAACCTTTTTTTTACTTCCCTATTTTTTAAAGGAGTAGGGTACCGACCTTATATCTCACAAACTAGGCTGTGATTTGTGTCTAAATTGTGTTTCATTGTGTGGCTAAAGGTCACACCTATTAGCCGTGATAAAAATTTAAACATGTTTGAGAGTATCCCCAACAAAAAAAAAGAAACAAATTATTAAAATTAACATTGGGCCTTATGGGCCTAAAATTTAAAAAAATCATAATATGCATGCAGGATAACCCCCAAAACTTGTAAATTTGAAATTGCCTCAAGCTGTAGTATCATTGTGCAAAATTTAAGATTTTTAGTACTAGAAAAGTTTGCGTCTAACGGCTGACGTCAGTACCTTACTACCTTAAGTAAATAATATTGACAGGCTCCAGATTCCATCCCTACAAAGATAGTTCGCAGATTTGTGACCAATAAATACAACTTGGAAACAATGTTTGATATGCGCAGAAACGGATTATGGAGATGTTTCTTTGCTGTGTGTGATTCCGAGGTAAGATTATTTTATAAATAAAAATAGGTTCAGTAAGTAAACATTAATAAAAGCAATAGACCAGATAAAAACAAAAACATTTATATTAAAAAACACGTGATGGGACTTAAAGAAAAAACTTTAGTTTCTCTCAAAACCTACAGTAGCAGTGATCAGAAATTCTGATTTATGCAACCGGTACAACATTTTCATAGTAATTTTTGTAAGTCTCTGACGTCATAAACGTGAATAGTCTGTTAAATTGCATATTAAACAGTATTTTCTCGCTCTCTCGTGGAGCTACATTAACATTTTGCTAAAATTTATCATTAGTTTTGAAGTTCCCATTTAGTTTTTTTTTCTTAAGATAGCACATGTTGTTTTATGTGGTCTATGGCTTTATATATGTGAGCATATTCTCAAAACGTCATAAATTTATGCTTTATGATTGATGCTTAGTGTCGCGTACATAATGATTGCAAAGATTGTTCCTTAACTTTCTACTTAAACGACAGATAGAGCTTCATGACTTTTTTGTTGGATGCCTGATTGAAATCATTATTGTTGTTTTGTGAAAGCAAGATTTTGCATTGATGTTAATGTGGCTTAAAATTGATTGGATTATAACTCATTTTTGATACATGAACCTCAATGAGGTTTTTATTAAAATTAACTTTTATATTTATATTAACTTATATGACAAATTAAAATCTGAGCATGTTAATTGTAACGAGAAAGTAAAAAATTATCGTCACTTTAAAAGACGTTTAAAACTAACGAAGTGCAGAATAAGGAAGTTTTCATTAAGTTAAGAGGATATCAGTACATTTTTAAAAACAGTATAAATAGTAGATTGCATTGAAGTTAATATTTTATAACTATTATTTACATTTCAGTGATTAATTAACCTCTAAAACGAGAAGACCCTTTCGTCATTTCTGGTGCAAGTTTGAACTCGCAAATTTCAAAATTGCCGTTAATTTTGAAATTTGCGCGTTAAAACTTGCAGAAGACGAACACAAAAATGTCCTCTAGGGGGGCGTATGGGCACTTTTAAGAGGGTAATTAATCACTGAATTGTCAATATAATAAAATTTAAGATTGACTTTTTTAAGACCAGTTGCACTAATATTTAATAGCCGCCATTTTGTTGGTGAGGAATACATAGGAAAATTCTTTCAGTTGAAACAAACTGTTATTATGTGACTTATTAGGAGAACTGATGTTTTACCTATGCTAGACAATTCATTAGGCTCCACAAACACGGCAACAAAGCGCAAGGATGTTCAAAGATAATATAGAATGTATTATTTAAAATCTCTCTACAGATGTGCTCAAACCAGTGAGGTCTCAACTTTTTGGAAACTTCCTCATTGTTATAGTGTTACAAAATGATCAAATGATTTAATCATTTTTTTTAATATCCATCTTTTCAGACACAAAAGATTGAAAGTCAAGGTAAAATAATTAGCAGTGATGTAGATGATCATAATTTTGTCGATCCGATTACGATCCAATCAAAAGAGATCTGAGTCGATCCGATCACGATCATTAAAACACGATACGTTCCGTTCGCGATCCATCGATGAATATTTTATCAAAATTTCTGTTCATAATCAATGTATGTACGTAAATTAATGTCTCTATCTCTACTTTCTTATACTACCCTTATTTATGAGTATTAAAATTCTCCTAGTCGCGAGTTTTTGACTTTATCAAAGACAGGCATTAATATAATATACTAAAACTTCTTGGACAAAATCTTTATAATGCTCAAAAAGCATGTAAAGACTTTTATTATGCAGAAGAAACTGTAGAATTGTTCAGAAAAATGTTGCATTTCATCTAAATGAAAAAAATTTTATTGAGTATATAGAAATGATTATTGATGAATAAGAAGCCAGTTTTTAAATAACTCACAAATAGATATCCAGTCATTTTTTTAAACACACCTTATAGCTTCATATAGATAAAATCTGACATTAACTGTTGTTAGTGGCTGCAAGCAATTATGCCACAAAAACATTTATTAAAGTATATCATTATTTAATTTTTTATATTTATTTTTGTTTAATTGCTTAATTATTGTCAATATGAAAACATGATGATCCGATTGAAAAAACGTTCAATCACAGCTCTAAATCGTCGCCCCAGAATAGTATTGTGATATGTGACATTTTTAAAAAAATTGAGTTAGGCGTGCCAAAATACTTTTGCACATGTTCTTTATATATTTCTGAAAAAAAAATGAAAAAAGTTGACTCCATCTAATTTAATTTTAACTTAATGTTAGTTAATTTAAGGTGCCAATTTTTTTTTCAGTTCATAATTTATCCCAAAATCACTTCACTAGAGGACATGTTTTTTGAACTCCCCTATGCATGGGATGAATTTTAGCAAAAAAAAATTTCCCAAAAATTTTCAAAAAATTTTCAAACTTTTTTCAAAAACTTCGAAAAAAAATTTTTTTGGCGGGAAAAATCATCATTTTTTCACCTATCTAGAAATTCTTCCCATGCATTGAAGAGTTCAAAAAACAATATCTCCTGAGACGTTATTTTTTATTTTTTCCAAAGGAAATTTGTTTTGGGAGAAAGGGGGTGGGGCAAAAGGGGGTGGTACAGGAATTCTGAATTTGCGAAAAACAGTCATAAGTTAGGTCCTTGAAAAAGTTCATATGGTTATATGCATTGAAATACAAATATTTGAATTAATTGGCACATTTCACAATACTATTCTAGAAACTTTTAAACTTTCAGTGATTTTTTGTTGTAAGTGCATATTTCAACCCCCACTTTGGGCGTAAAGGGATTATTATTTTGCTTTCAGTTTTTGGGACAGAGTCAGAAATGACAAACTTTAGGTGCCCCTAAAAAAATATTACTCTAAAATAAATACATTAGACGTTATCAAAATTTTGACTTTGAAGTCGATTTTCTCAGTTCTAACATTGTGGCTTATTTCACAATACTATTCTGGGGCGACGAAATGTAATCGAAATCAATACACGATCTTTTGATAACAAAGAGGTCAATACGGACAACGAAAAGGATGTGATCGGATCGTGATCGTATCGAAAAAAGATCGATCGAGTACAACAACAAAAAATTGTAAATATAGGAAAATGAATTCTAAATTACATATCTTAAATAATTTTACTTTATTTTTTATAAATTTAGTAGTTCCAATAAAATTAAATTATGTATTTATGTAATTATATTTTTGGGAAATTCCAATTTTATACATTGACCAAATATTAACACTTTTTTACTTTGTTAATTTACACAATAATTTTTTGTTTTGATCATAAGCTAAAAATGCGACTCAAGTAAGTTGCAAGAAGACGTACCAACTAACCTCAGTACAGGTAAATTATCACTTAATTGCTAAATATAGGTAAAATATTACTGAACTGTTATATCGATGCTTCCGCGTCAAAATATACTTTCTGCACTTTCCTACAGCGCCACGAAAGGAGTATCTGCAATTTCCACGCAGCTTTATGCGTGGACTAGCGGCCATTCAATTAACAATGCAGGAGTTCATCAGCAGATAATAAAGATGCTCCTCTTGCCACACTAGTGGCAAGTACAGATACATCACTTGCCACACTAGTGCAAAGTACAGATACTACACTCGCCACACTAGTGCAAAGTACAGATATTCCACTCGCCTCACTAGTGCAAAGTACAGATACTACACTTGCCACACTAGTGCAAAGTACAGATACTACACTCGCCAAACTAATGCTAAGTACAGATACTCCACTCGCCACACTAGTGCAAAGTACAGATACTCCACTCGCCACACTAGTGGAAAGTACAGATACTACACTCGCCACACTAGTGGAAAATACAGATACTCCACTCGCCTCACTAGTGGAAAGTACAGATACTCCACTCGCCACACTAGTGCAAAGTATAGATACTCCACTCGCAACACTAATGCAAAGTACAGATACTCAACTCGCCACACTAGTGCAAAGTACAGATACTCCACTCGCCACACTAGTGCAAAGTACAGATACTACACTTGCCACACTAGTGCAAAGTACAGATACTCCACTCGCCACACTAGTGCAAAGTACAGATACTCCATTCGCCACACTAGTTGTAAGTACATATACTCCACTAGCCACTCTAGTGGAAAGTACAGATACTCCACTCGCCACACTAGTGGAAAGTACAGATACTACACTTGCCACACTAGAGCAAAGTACAGATACTCCACTCGCCACACTAGTGCAAAGTTCAGATACTACACTTGCCACACTAGTGCAAAGTACAGATACTACACTCGCTGCACTAGTGCAAAGTACAAATACTCCACTCGCCACACTAGTGGTAAGTACATATACTCTACTCGCCACACTAGTGCAAAGTACAGATACTCCACTCGCCACACTAGTGCAAAGTACAGATACTCCACTCGCTGCACTAGTGCAAAGTACAGATACTACACTTGCCACACTAGTGCAAAGTACAGATACTACACTCGCTGCACTAGTGCAAAGTACAGATACTCCACTCGCCACACTAGTGCAAAGTACAGATACTCCACTCGCCACACTAGTGCAAAGTACAGATACTCAACTCGCCACACTAGTGGAACGCAAAAATACTCCACTTTCTACACTAGTGCAAAGTACAGATACTCCACTCGCTACACTAGTGCAAAAAGTACAGATATTCCACTCGTTACACTAGTGGAAAGTACACATACTCCACTCGCCACTCTAGTGCAAAATACAGATTCTCAACTCGCCACACTAGTGGAAAGTACAGATACTAAACTCACCACACTAGTGCAAATACAGATACTCCAATTTGCCACACTAGTGGAATAAGCAGATAATCCACTTGCCACACAAGTATAAAGTACAGATAGTCCACTCGCCACACTAGGGGAAAGTACAAATATTCTTTTTTGATGCGCAAGCATCGATGTATGGTTAATTTAAAAACAAAACATCTTTCTCTCTCTAATTGTGACCAAAGTATCACAATGTTTTAAAGTTATTTTTAAATGAGGTTTTTATATTTAAAGAAATAAAAAGGAGAAAAATATAATCTTTTATTTCACAAAGTACTTGATAGGATTTACGTAAATAATATTATTTTGTTTTAAAACCCAACTGTAGCATCATAGCAGTGTTTAGAAATTTTGATTTACGCAAACCGCACCACATACTAGTTTTTGCATGTTTCTGACGTTATAAACATGAAGAGTTACTTAAATTGCATACTTTAAAGTATTTTCACGTTCTTTCGTTGTCTACATTGACATTCTGGTACAAATGGTCACAGAATAGGATAACAAATATGGCTTGCTATTAGTTTATTGTAGAAGTCAACCAATAGATAGCCGTTTTTCTTATCGTATGAGAGTGAAAATGATAATATTTACCTACGTTTAAATGTTTTGTTTTCAGGTAAGCTTCACTGACACCTGGCTGGAATGTTGCAAATATGGTATGATTCCTGCAACCATCGAGAGCATAGATGAACTCAACTGTATTCACCAAAGTTACTTGCAGCAGAAGGGTAGAGTATCAAATTTATCTTTTTCACAAAAAGAAATACGTTTCTAGTGCAGGCAAACGTTTTTATTGTAATAGACAACTTGCATGCCTTTTTTATAGTCTCGAAAACTTGCTAGAAGTAATAAAGAATATTTATTATTGGTTTATTTTAAACTTCTTGAAAAATGCTCCTTCATGCTTAAAATAATTTTTGAAATTCAAATTTTATTTGAAGAAAAGACAGTAGAGAGTATGGTGAAAGACGGCTTGCGCTTCTTTTGTTTTTTTATTTGTTGAAATCGTTCGAACCAATTTGCAGCAACTGCACAACCGAATTAAAACAAAAAGCTGTTATACAGAGAAAACAAAGGTTCATTAAAAAAAAATTGGCCTGGAAAATAACATGTTGGTGGTTAATTAATGGATAATATGGTATGGTAGTTATCAATCTAGTATTCTAAATGTTAAAAAAGTAAGCTAAAAGATTACATCAGAGAAAAACATAGACATTTATATCCCAAAACATTTAAAAAGACTTACATAAATAACTTCGAAACTCAATCGTAGCTCCGTAGCAGTTACAAAATATTTCTATCTATTCCACCTGACATTATTTTCATACCAATTTTTGCATGTTTCTGACGTCATAAACATAAATAGTTACGCAAATTGCATACTTTACAGTATTTTAACGTTCTCTCGTGGGGCTAAATTAACGTTCTCGTAAAAATAGTTATCAGTTTTAAAGATCCCGTTTTGTGTCATTCAATAAAAAGTACATCGATCTTATTGGGAACAAAATGTTTATTTTGTATTTTGTCAGTTGAAGCAAAATGTATTTTTTGTTTCTTGTCAGCGTAAGCAAAAGGTCACTCGAGCATCATTTTCACAACGTTCGGGAACAAGATAGAGTAGAACTTTGCCCTCGCTGAAAAAAAACGAGTTAGAAATTTTGCTTCGCCTGACAAAATTCAAAATAGACATTTTGTTTGCAACAAGATCGGACAAGTTTTGTATGTAGTCTATGGCTTTACCAAGGGGTTTAATTCTAATTGTATAGGAAAGTGATATAAATATTTGTCATGCAGGAGTTCCTGCCGAGTTTTTCACGTCGTATGTGGATGCTACAATGAACAACAACTTCACTTCATGCGCTGATGGCAGATCACCAAAAAAGGCCATGTGGTTGCCAGGTTACCCAAGCAACAACAACACCGAGAGAGCTTGTGTATCTCTCATACTGGGTTCTAAAATTGCCGGACTGATTGATGTGCCGTGCAATGCAATGTACAAGCAGAAAGTTATCTGTCTCAAAATTGGGGACAAACAAAAATATAAGGTAAACAAACTACATAACACTCTATATATTTAACCTTTTTTTTTTGAAGTGGGGTTGTATGCTTATATAATTAATATGCAATGAAAGAAACATAAACATTCCGGTTCTATGTTCACAGTTTTTATTATTAGTAAGTGGCGTTACAATATTTGGGTGACTCGCCTGTGTAAAGAGATACACACGACGGTTATGACGGCACTAAGTCTTGATATTGCAATAGTTAAATCGTTAGTGATGTCACAAGCGTTGGCATGAAATTGAAAATAGTAGATTTTAATAAATGGGAGAGTTTTACGTTTATTCTATTGTGAATGTAACGCTTGTGACGCCATTAAACTTTTATTGTTAAATTGTGAATGTTTAGTGATGTTGTAACCGATGATTATACAAAACTCTAATCATTGCAAAACTGTGTACAGAACTGTCAACGCTTTTCTTTAGTGAGTGGGTGTGGCACGTTTGGTGGTGAGGCAGCGTGTAACGTGTTTCCGCTCATGGCTTGCATTATAAAATTTGCTAGTGATGTAGCACAGATATGCGTATTTAGTGTTATCATTAATTATATCAGCGTAGTTGACCGCGTACCGAGTGCATTCAAACAATAACATTTAATTATTTTTTAGGTTAACTGTCTGTAGTGTGCGATACAACAATTCAATGCTTCCGCCTCAGAAGCGAACATCTAAAATTTCTGGATTTCCAACAAGATCACAATCTGCACTTTCTTCTGCCAAGCATTTGCAATCTTATGGCCGTTTATGGCCGCTAGTCGAGTTACGGCGCTGCCTGGAAAATGTAGATAGTCGTCTTGTTGGAAATCTGGAAATTGTAGATGCTCCCTTTTGACGTGGAGGCTTCGATATACTAAATACATTGAAATCTAAATTTAATATCGTACATATCGTGCAAGCCATGGTCAGGCCTCCTTACTTGTATGTTATAAGTATAGGTGTAAAGAGGTATGACCATGGCATGCACGATATATTACAAAACCTTCTTACCTGCATGTTATATGTATAGGTATGCCAAGGTTTGGCAATGGCATTCCAATATAGTAGTAAACCTCCTTCCCTGTATGTTATAAGTATAGGTGTAAAGAGGTTTGACCATGTCATGAACGATATATTTCAAAACCTCCTTACCTATATATTATAAATATACGTATAAAGAGGCTGACCATTGCATGCACGATATATTAGAAAACCTCCTTACCTATTTGATCTAAGTATATGTGTAAAAAGGTGTCCTCATGGCTTGCACGATATATTGCAAAATATTTTTTACATACAGGGTGTCCATCAAGTCCTTTCCTTAGTCTTGACATTAATAAAAGACACAAGGTTTAACATAATATAGATTTTTTATAAACCAAATTAAAGCTCAACATTTTCAAATTTTATCAATTCAAACGAGAATAAAATCGAATACGTGGTTTATTTTTTACACGCTAGATGGTGAAAAGTGTTACATTTTCAGTACAAATTCAAATTTTCTTTAACTGTTATAGCGCAAATTGTTTACAGATCAACAGAAAGCACAGTGTGTGTTATGGTACCAATCTTATGGGTCTGCTTCTGCCATAAACAGAAATTTTAGAAATCTTTATCACTTTGAAACTTATCAAACTCCAGGTGAAAAATCAATCTTACGATGGCCGCGAAAGTTTAAAGAAACCGGAACACTCAAAGACAAACACCGTAGTTGCCGTCCGTCTGTTTCTAATGTTGATCAAGTTCGAGTACTAGAAGCTTTTAGAAACAGCCCTACACTATCAGTAAGACGAGCTAGTATTCATTTAGATATGCCTTGGACAACTGTGCACAAATTAACACGTAAATAAATCAAGAACTTTCCTAATAAGATCACCTTGCTCCGAGAACTGAAACCTGCCGAAGAAGCAAGTGTTCCCAGGAAGGTGGCTAGGTCGAGATGGACTCATGGTATGGGCTCGGAGGTCACCTGATCTTACCTCCACCCCAGACTTCTTCCTTTGGGGTTACGTCAAGGACAAGGTTTTCAGGACGCCAGTGCGAGACGTGCAAGAGCTGAAGCAGCGCATCACTGCCGCCATGTAGTCCATCACTCCACAGATGCTGCGCAACGTGTAGCGTGAGCTGGAGGTTCGCCTAGACAATGTGTCGGGCTACTAATGGAGCCCATGTTGAGAGACCTTGAGGTCATGGTTCAAAAAGTCTAATCACAACTCAGAAAGTTTGAATCTGTATGTGTTTTTTCAGATGGTGCAGATATCGCAAAGTGCAAAACAGACGGTGATTTCTCACTTTTGATGTTTTGCCATGTAAAAAATGAACCACGTATACGTTTTTATTCTCGTTTTGATTGATAAAATTGGAAAATGTTAAGCTTTAATTAGATATATAAAACGTCTATATTATGTTAAACCTTGTGTGTTTAATTAACGGCAAAACAAGGGTCAGGACTTTATGGACACCCTGTATAAACCACAATTTAAGACAGAACAAAGTTTTTCAATTCGTAATATTTTACAAAACATTGAAATATTTCAAATTTGTGTATTTTAATATAAATTATAAAACATTCAAAAAAGATTTTCTTGCTAAAGCGCAAGACAACGGTTCATTTCTTATTGCTGTTAGTCGGATAAAAAAAAATTCGGTTTGCTTCCTAATTGTTAATTTGTATTATCCACTAATAGCAAAACGTATTTCTTATCCTATCAGACTAAAAGCGATAAGAAATAGACCGCTTACATTGATTTCTAATTTTTGTCATTGATTTCTAATTTATGTTACATTTACAAAAGAATTTTTCACATTTGCGCCTTACGTTTGGTTGTTTGTTACAGCCTGTTTCTTACTTGAACAACGCAGAAAATATACGTATGTATAAAAATGAGGAGAACGATATATATTATAATTTGGATAAATATAAAACGTTAGTGTATGACGTTATTCCCGTCTGCGAGACTGCGTACTGCAATCAGGTGCGTGAAGTTATACTGTCAATTTTATAAATGATTCATCTCACTACCATTTAAATACAAGTTGCGTCAATGTTAAGAAATTCTAAGCCTAATGTAAATATAAGGATTGTGTAATAAATCTGTTATATTTCTTAATTTAAAAAGAAAACTGACCAATTTTAAGATGCTATTTAAGAGTTAGTATTAACAGTCACCTATGATAAAATTTTCAGATCCCATGACCATCATTATTAAGTGGGAAAACATTATTATTAAAATTAACATAGGATCTTAGGGGACTAAAATCAAAAAAAGGTTACAATTTAAAAACTAGCATAATAACCCACAAGCTTTTTTTTACAATCTTTAAGATGCTTTATCCAAATGCTACATAATAAACTATATGTATATAATATATATATATATATATATATATATATATATATATATATATATATATATATATATATATATATATATATATATATATATATATATATATATATATATATATATATATATATATATATATATATATATATATATATATATATATATATATATATATATATGCTGTAACAATTGATTCTGTTTTTCTCTGGTCTATTTCTTTAAAGTTTGATGTAATGTGTTTCAGCCCCTGGATGAAGGTACCGTGCTCTTGCATAATATATTTTATTTTAGCTAAATATGTTTTCTTACCGCAGGTAATTGGTAGCTTGCATTACTTTTAAAATTTATGATCTCGCCTCAGATATTATAAAGAATAAACTTTGCATTTTTAATCACACACACAATTGTAAAAGTGTAAAGAATATGTACACAATCTTCTATTTTCTTTTATGACATGAAAAATGAATCTTAATTTAAATTGTAACATATTGGTTTTTAAGAAAAGAGTCTATTTTAATTTTTAAAGAAATAGAACATATTGAACAAAAAGTTTGTCTAGTATCCTAACATAACCTAACATACGTTATTTGACCGAAGTCATTATTTCTAATTTATGTTACATTTACAAAATATCAGATGCATGTTCATAATGTCATAGCTTACTAGTCCAAGTGCGCGAAAAGAGGCAAACCGTGACAACATTATACATACAGCTGAAATTTTGTGAATGAGATATAAACTAAAAATTAATAACTCCGACCAAATCAACATTGATAGTATGGTACAGTATGTTTCAGTTTCTAAATTGATCACTATACCAATTGGTACATATTGATTAAAAAATAGTTACACATACACATGAATGCAATGTATTTCATATAGTTTCTCTTAGCATTAATATCAGCAAGAATAATTTCTTAAAGTATTTAAAAAAATAAAATTATATATATAGCTAAAACATATTTTGATAATTAGTAAAACCTTTGCACATTTTAAATATATAAATGCGGTAATTTTTCATTTTATTTGATTTATCAGGTTTATATATTTATATTGTTATCTTTTTTTATTGCACCTTTTTTAGCACCTTATTCTAGTTTCTAAAAATATGAAATATTATTGAAGCTTTCTAACGAAATGACGGTTAGTTCAAAATTAGACCTTGAACGAATTACGGCAACAGTGTCGTGTGGACCAGATTCAAATAAAATCAATGGAGGGCATACGAGAGAGTTTGATTTTGATTTAATTAAAATAGAAAATGGTAAAAGTTGTCGGTCATGGTCTGATTAGATAAACATCTTAGGTTTCGATGGATATAATTTTGGCTCCATAAATTAATTATTATTAATTAAAACAGGTATTTAAAAAATACCGTATTAATATTGCTGATATAATAATTGTGGTCATTCGAATTTAAAATGGACTAGAATCATGAAAATTCGTACAAAGGTAAATCAATACCTTAGTCATTAGATATCAAAAGGTTAATTACCTAACCCGCCCCTAAAGTTTGTAAAAGTGGTAGTTAACCCCCGAAAATTAAACTAATCTGATTTCAAAAGATTTAACGATGTTGTTGGGGTAAAGTGCCCGCCTAAGAAGACTGTGACCTAAGGGGTAGTTTACCGTTGACATTGCATCATTTCGAATTTGTCGGTTTTCAACAAACAAAACGTTGTTTCCTGGGTTTCTGAACTTTCTGAATACAATGGTGCACTCAAAAATGTTCTAGATTCAACTACTAAAGAGCAACTGGTAGTTTTAACCCTAATTTCCAATTAAACCTAAATCAAAATCAAAAGTGTCATTTTCGGTGAAAAGCATAGTGCAAAAAATATAAATGGTTGTTTCGAATTTTAATGTTCCATCCCTAACATGCTAGAGGGTCGTTTTCATTCTTAAATTAAATTTAAATAAAATAAATCCATCAAAGTGTCATTTCTGCAGTAAAAATATATGCTAAAGACGATAGTGAGGTTTAAAAAATTTTATCTTCAACCCCTAGCGCGCTAGGAGTAGTTTCAACCTAATTTTTTGAATATATAATATAGACTATAAAGATGTCGATTTAGGGGTTAAAAATTCTTCTGAAGAATAGGGTACAATTTGAAATTTTTATCTTTAACCCCTAACTTGCAAGAGGTAGTTTTTTCCACTAATTTTAATTTAAATACTAAAAAGCTTAAAACTACCCTAGCAAGTTGGGGGTTAAAGATAGAAATTTCTAAGTGTCACCATCGTCTTCAGAAGAATTTTTAACCCCTAAATCGACATTATTATAGTCTATATTAATTATTCCAAAATTTAAGGTGAACTATCCATAGCGCGCTAGGGGTTTAAGATAGATAGAATTTTTTAAACCTCACTAAAGTCTTTAGCCTTTTTTTTTCCGCAGAAATAACACTTTGATGGACTGATTTTATTCAATTTAAATTTAAGGGTGTAAACTACCCCCTAGCACGTTAAGGGTGGAAGATATAAATTCGAAACTACCACTTGTATTTTTTGTACTTTGTTTCTCACCAAAAATGACACTTTTATTTTTGATTTTGGTTTAATTGTAAATTAAGGTTAAAACTACCCTTGCTCTTTAGGGGTTGAATCTAGAAAATTTTTGAGTGCACCATTGTCATTAGAAATTCTAGAATCCCCGGAAACATCGTTTTGTTTGTTGAAAACCTACAAATTCGAAATGATGAAATGTTAAAAGTAATATACTTCTTAGGTCAGTTAGGGTGAAAATTAACAAAAATTAATATCACAGACTTCTTAGGCGGGTCACTTTACCCCAACAACATCGTAAAAACTTTTGAAATCGGATTTGTTTAATTTTCGGGGGTTAACTACCCCTTTTACACCCTTTAGGGGTAAATAAGGTAATTTACCTTTTGACAACTAATGAATAAGGTATTGATCTAACTTTAAAATAATGTTCATGATTCTATTTCATTTTAAATTCGATTGACAGCAATTTTTATATCAGCACTATTTATAAGGCATTTTTTAATTACCAGTGGTAATTAATAGTAATTAATTTTTTAGAGCCAAAATCAAATCAATCGAGAGCTAAGAAATTCATCTAATCAGACTACGACGGAAAACCGCGACTTTTTACCTCTTTTTGGTTTAATTAAATAAAAATCAATAAGATCTCTTATGCAACCATTGCTTTAAATTGAATCTGGTCCCCACGACACTGTTACCGTAATTTGCTCAAGGTCAAATTTTGAACCAACCGTTTTTTCGTTAGAAAGTTTCATTCTATATGTAATTTTATCTAAAATTCATATTTAAATTAAATATTTTTAAGAACTTATAGTAAAAGCAGGAGTTTTAGATAAATGTTAGTTTAAAAGCATAAAAAATGCATTATCTGTATTTGCACTTGAGGACTTTTTAGTAAATAATAGAAATAATTGTCTAAATATATTAGGTCACTTGATCTTTTGTTAATTCTTTCTGTTTAACAATTTTTTCAAATGATTTGGAGAGTTATTATTCAAAGTTGCACCAAGTACAGTGTACTTATAATAAAAAATTACCATTTTAACTTGGTCCATATTTGCGCGGCATTTAAAGTGAAGAGTGAAATAGGTGATCTCGTCTTTACCGTGAGCAAATATGCTTGTATGTAAGCTTAATAGAGGCCGCTCTGTGTGTTGCTCAGGTAAGCTGTTGTTAGCCAGAACCGCCAGCCAAGCAAACCGCATAATGCATCTTTCCCTACACTTTTCTCTCTCTCTCTCTCTCTCTTTCTCTCTCATTCATTTTATGCCACTTAGTTTTGTGACCGCTTATAAATGCAGTTTTTTACACGTCTAATATTGCATTAACATGCATTTTAAACGAAATATAAAAATAGGATAGAATCATGTAAATAAAGTTATTTTATATTGCATTTTTTTTTATTAAAAATACAATAAAAAAATAAAATAAGATTTTATGTTATTGTAAAATAAACAGTTTAGGAACAACTGTAGTAAAAAAAAAACAATTTTTTATGTAAAATGTATTAATTAAATTATTTACATTTAAAAAATGAAGAATCAAATAAAAACAGTAAATTTATAACTGTTTCATATTATAAAAAATGAAAATATGAAAGTTATTTTTCTGAGTAAAAAAAATAAAATTTTTAATTTGCTTGTAAACTGAAAAAAAGCATCTTTTTAAAAATGATAGCATAAACAAACGCTTCTTTTAGAACATGTTTGAACTGAAAGTATAAGTAAAAATTTTTTACTTAAAAAATAAAAATAAAACCAAAAAAAGACAAAAGCTTCAGTATCTCGTCATTCCGCCGTTATTATTTCTGCACTCTCTTACGCGATTAATAATGGCCCGGCAGAGTTTCCTGCATAGATTGATGGGAATAACGTTGCACGCAGCTTCTACTTGCACTCTTAGTTGTTGCTGATTTACAGGTGGAGGAAAATTACTGTGGATGTGTTGCACCATATACGCCAACACATGTTCTATCGGATTGAGGTCCAGCCAACGCAGCCAACCCAAAATTGAAACCTCATATTGATGATCAGCAAACCATCCTCGTGCAAGTAGCGATGTGTGTGCAGGCGCATTATCCTAAAACCAGCACAAAAGAGTTGTATAGTCATTTTTTTACAAATCAAAAGAATTTTATAAAATCAGTCACATTATATCATATTATAATTTATTATATTAAAAATAAATATATTATATTATATTATTTTATTTTATTTTATATTATATTATATTATATTGTATTCTTTTATATTATATTATATTATTTCTGCCTTACCTGTTGATATAAGCCTCCACCTTGAGGAAATCTTAACGCAAGCGCAGGAAGTAATGTATTGACAAGTATTCCTACGTATTTCACTGCCGCGAGACCTCTTTCGAAAAAAGTGATTCTCATTTTGCCTGCTTCATTAATACAGCCCCACACATTTACACCAAATCGGCCATTGTGCTGGACTTCAACCATATTTTCTTCGTCATACCGGGTGCCTCTCTCTCGCCATTGGTATTCAGGTCCACTATATACGTTTTGGAAATTTTTTCGTCGGAATATACAATGGACTCTCGTTGCTGGTCATCTAGCATCTCGAAATTATTGCAGAATAATAACCTTGCTTCCTTGTGACGCTGTAGTAATTTGGGCTTTTTTACAGCTTTCATGTAATAAATCTTTGCATATTTTAGTCGTTTAGCTGCCGTTACAGGTCCAGCGAAAAATCCAGTATGTTGTATTGCTTGCCCTAATGTGTGTGTCTTATGTTCTCGCACGTAAGTAACACGTGCGAGGTCTTGATCAGGAGTGTTTTTTTTTACTTTTCCAGTTCCAGTCTTACGCATTAAAAAATCACGAGCTCGTTGCTTGCGATCCCATTCATAAATTGTATTTTTTATACGTTATATTCAATTGCAAGGATTGCAGCACGTTAGGTTGCGCGTAACTTTTGCACCGCCAACCTTTCTTGTCACAAGGCGTCTGTCTTTTACGAGGTTGCACATCTTCATCCACAGATAAATCACTATCTAAATTTATAGAATTATCACTTGATTCTCCTGAGCTTAACAAATTTTCTATATCTAATATATCCATATTTTTAGCAGCAAACTAAACTAGTGTTGCGCATAAAACCAACTCGAAGCTACTAAATATAAGTTTCAGACCAAGTTTTGAAAACAAACAAACTGCAGTCTACTATAGTTTCAAAAAGCGCATCTTTCATTTTCAACAGAGGTATATATCATGCCTGAAAGTTATAAGAAACTCTACTTAATTAGAAATGGAAGAATCGATTTTTGAAACTATATATAGTAGACTCACTTGTTCTGCAACGTGTATGAAATATATTTTAATATTCTTTTAATCCAAGCAAAACGATGAACAGGTAAATAATGCATGTAAACACTTGTAACTTTTTATTTACATAAAATACAAGCTGTTTTTATCCTTACATGCTATAGGGTCTATGCATTTATGTTAAAGTCAACACCATGTTGGATAACTTAATATGGCATATGAAAAAAAAATTTTGGTCATTTTAAAAACACTGTGCAAAATTTTTGAGAGCATTAATTGATGCTGTAAATATGTTGAATAAGTATCTCAAGTATGTTAGTAAAATAACACTATATAACTAAAAATTAACCGATTCCATTAAGAAATTTGGCTTAAATGAAGTTTGTCCTATGCTGAGCAATGTTATGCACTACTCCAATATGGTTTCGAAGCGCAATAAATATGATGTCATCTACTCACAGCCTATATAATACGCGAAGCAGAGAGATTGGAAAAGCATTTTTTTATTTATTAAATACAACTACGAATAAACCTGTAATTTTTATTCAAAAATATAAAAAAAGCAATATAATAAATATATATATATATATATATATATATATATATATATATATATATTGACAGGATTTTATTCAATTTTTTTCCTTTGCAAGTAAATTGCAAGTTAATACAATATTAAACAAGTAAAAATTGCATTTATAGGCGGTCACAAAAAAAGTTGCAGAAAAAGAATGAGGGAGAAAAATAGAGAGAGAGAGATGCATTATGCGGTTTGCTTGGCTGGCTGTGCTGGCTAACAGCAGCTTACTTGAGCAACACACAGAGCGGCCTCTAGTAAGCTTTCATACAAGCATATTTGCTCACGGTAAAGACGAGATCACCTATTTCACTCTTCACTTTTAATGCCGCGCAAAAATGGACCAAATTTAAATGGTAATTTTTTATTATAAGTACTTTTATTCCATAAAATAATAACATAATGTTTATTTAAATGCAGCATTACCATGATAATTTTCTTTAAGGTATTTATTTAAATATCTATCTTAATTTGATAAGATGCATCTTTACCACAACTTCGCTGTCTCTCTCTCTCTTTCTCTCTCTCTGTGCCACTTTTGTTGTCACCGCCAATAAATGCAAGTTCCTAGTCGTCAGATATTGCATAAATATACAATTTTCACAAAATACAAAGATGAAGATTGCATGTCAAAAAATCCTATTTTATAATAAATATTGCAATTATTTAGTCAAATATTTGTCTTAATAAAAATATAATAGAAAAATAAATTGAAATTTTATGTTATTATCGGGCAGTTTAGGAAATGTAAAAAAAATACAATTTCAAAGTAAAATGGATTTATTAATTTATTTAAATTTAAAAAAGAAAGAATAAAGTAAAAACAGCAATATTATTTGTTATTATTACTATTAATATTTATTATTTAAAATTTAAACATCACAGTTATTTTGTGTAAAAATATATTTTTATGTAATATCTGACGAGTAGAAACTTGCATTATTTTTATTGGCGGTGACAAAAAAAAGTGGCAGAGAGAGAGAGAGAGAGAGAGAAGTTGAGGTATAGATGCATCATGCGGAGTGTTGGGCTGGCTGTGCTGGCTAACAGCAGCTTACCTGAGCAACGCACGGAGCGGCCTCTAGTAATCTTTTTACAAGCATATTTGCTCACGGTAGACACGAGATCGCCTATTTCACTCTTCACATTTTATGCCGCGCAAAATTGGACCAAGTTTGAATGGTAATTTTTTATATTAAGTACACTGTACATGGTATTTTCATTGTAGTTTATTAATAATTTATATTACAAGATAATTGCGATGAGTTACAAGTTTAATTATAGTTTTAATTTCAAAATCATTTTTTGTTCCCTCATTTACTTCAAAAAGCTTGTAATATGTTTTGATTTCATTCAATATAAATTTGTTAATAAGTACATATTTGTTAATTATACTCATCCCAAGTGCATGTTCTAAGTCACTTATGTGTACCATAACTGAAGGTTATGGTACACCCGTATGATAAGCTGAAAATTCAATGCTGTATAATTTAAGTTCTCCTGTTTCGTTTACATGTTTTATCTGAACTGCATGTGGCCGTTCAGATTAATATGATTTTAGAAATTGTAAGCAGTTAAATCTATTACCAAAGTGTTCTAATGATTTGGACAATAATTAATGATTCACTACATCAAAAGCTTTTTTAAATCCATAAATATTGCTAATACTATGTTATTGAGGTAATTTTGGTTGGTAATTCTACTAACAAATACAGTAACTGCTGATATTGTTGACTTACAATGTCTTAAACCATGTTGACAACTTGAGAATACAAGTTTTGGGATACAACATTAACAATAATGATTTAACTACTTTTTCTATTGCTTTTTAAATTACAGAAATTCTTGATATGTGTCAAAATTGCTTCTTATCTTTTGTATTTTTTACTTTGTGTAAAGTTGTAATAAGCTATGTTTTAAGTCTACTTAGAAATGCAAATACAAACAATAACAAGGAAATAATCCAGTTTATGAGAATTATTATTTGAATTATAACTTTTTTTACTTATATATTTGAAGCAAAATCAATTACAGATGAGTATTTATTTTTAAGCCCGTTTATAGCATTGTGAATATTAGTTTTATATACTGGATTTAATAAAATTGATTCTATTGTATTATGACCAAATATTGTAAACAAAAATGAGAGGCGCTATTTTAATTTGATTAGTTACAGATGAAATAAAATAATCATTTTATAATTTAACAACATTTTGTGACTCATTTGTTATTTCTATATTTTATTGGTTTTATATCAATTTTATGAAATTTATTATTATTTGCCTTCTTTTTGCCTGTTTCTTCTTTAACAAAATTCCATGCAGTTTTGGATTAGCTATCAGTATCACTAATTTCAACTTAATATTGAAGATAATTATCTTTAGCAAGTTTAATTTCTGTTTTGTATTTTTGAAAGTTTTATATAATTTATTGTTGTTATATTTTTTAATATTTTGTTGGATTATTTATATTTCTCCTTTTTTGTTTGAGTTCAGCGGTACACTATGTTTTTTTGTGTCTGTCAGTTATAACTAACTTTTTCTTGAATAGAAAAAAATTTCTTATATCCTTTTGAAAATATATCATGAAATTAATTGATCATATTTTTACCATTTGTACAGTTTAATAGCTGCGTCCATTCAAAATGATTTAAAAATTCATTAAAAGCAGTAGTTTAAATGCTATCTTAAGTTATTTTATAGCTGTAATAGGAACTATCTTGTTATAGGAATTTTGTATGTGACATTAACTTGTGCTATGATCAAATATTAACAGATCATTTAAATAACATGTATTGTCACAGTCATTAATATATGTCAGAATGTTGTCAATTGTAGTCTCAGTATTGGTTTTGTCATTTCGTTTCAATATTTCAATAATTTTAAGTTTTAAGTTATTCAAATAAATAATATATTTAAACTTCTCACACAATTAATCTTTTAAGTTTAATATATTAATATTCAAATCTCCTAAAATAATTACCTTATTTTTGATACATTTAAAAAGTCTAAATATTTTGTAAATCTATCAAAAATGTCATCTAATTGTTTGTTATTATAAGAATTCGGACTATTTAAATTTTTAATATATGTTCTGCAGATACCAGCAATAAAAAAATTTTGTGGTTCTATTTTTTTATTTTTAATTGTAATTTTTAAAGTACTACATTCAGATATTTGCTCCTTATTTGGATTTTTCCCATATTTTAATTGTTGGATAAATACTAATTAATGATTTTTTGTAATTAAACAAACTCCATCATAACCATTAAATCTTGCAAAAATGTCTACCAGATAAAAAACTTTTAATTAGTACGAATCAACTTTGTTTGGTTGGAGCCAGTGCGCAGTAATACAAATTATATAAGTGTTTTCATTATAAAGAATACATTCAATAGTTGCTCCCGTAGTTCTGATACTTCGAGTACTTCTATGTAATATTTTAGGATTACTTTCTTTATTTTTAGTAACAGTATTTATTTTATTTAAATCTGTTATAGATGTTTGTTTCATTTAAAATTTGGATTTATTTTCATATTTTATTGTTCTATCTTTTACTTGCTATTTGATATTTTCGATATTTTCTACAGACTCAGCAAGCAATTCTACATCTCTTTTACCACCACTTGTAGTAACATCATCATCACTACTTTCCTGATTTGCATTTCCCTGACTAAAAACAAATAATTTTGCTTCACTTATTGCACGTTTATTACTAGTGTCTTGTATATTAACGTCGATGTTCAGTTGTGCAGCGGAAGTAACTGTTGACTTGTGGACTTTTCCTAATTTCCTGTTAATGTTATAGGCGTGAAAGAAGGTGTTATAAGGAAACTTTTGCTTGCATTTGCTTTAGGAGTCCAGGATCTGGTAGTTCATAAAACATGCATACTGGTATTTAAAACATAACAATTTTGTTGGTCACGTGACATATAATTTGAATTGTGTGTCTTCTTTTAACTCATTTAGCGGTTTGTCCTGTCGTATTGCTACCATTGCCTAAAAACTAAGTGATTACACAGTTACTTGTGTTTTGCAGCCAGCAAAAATAGTTTTCACATGATACTGAACTTTATACTAGGATACTAGACATACTTTTTTAGTTTTCTATGCCTTTAAGGCGTTAATTATTGTGCGAAACCCATGTTTATAGGGTCCATATGTCCGTTATGTGTTGTTTTGTAAAATTGAAGCAATAGCCGATACAAAGCTTGGGCACATTTTTGCAATGCTTTAAAAACTGTTGTAAATTAATGGTAGCAATCAAACGATAAAACCATTATTCCTCGTTTACAATGGATTTTTCTTAAGTTTTCTTAATGCCAATTTCTCCACTAAGAACGATTGGTGTTTACAATATAACTATTGTTGCACTTAGAGGCGCAGAACACCTTAAACAAACAAGTTGTGTAATATCCTAACAAACCGGAAAATTTATGTTGATTTGGCTAAAGTAGTTGATTTATAATTTTTTTCCTATTCACAAAATGCCCCTGGCGATCACTGATGTCACTCGCCCGGTTAACAAGCACGTAAAACAAGCCAGCTGTGATTTCAGTGACCACTAGGGGCATTTTGTGAATTTGTTTAAATAAAATGAATGACCCCAGCCAAATCAACGTTGATTATCAGTTTATGTAATTTATGCTGCACTTATGTAGTTGTAACTTATATTCTGCCATATTGGAACATCGTAAATAAGTTTGTTGTAAAACACAATAATTATGCTATAGAGCATAAATATTGTGCATTTTAGTATAAATTATGCCAAATAAAAAAATTTATGCTCGTAATAAGTTTGCATAAATGTTACGCATTTATTTTTGTCCATTCTTACTAATTGTTTTCCTAATGTTTTATTAAGTAGGTACTTCGAAGATATATTTGAGTTACGTAAGAATCAAACCCAAGTGCATTCCTACGTAAATTTTATTAATTATTCTAATCAGGTACTTCAGAAAAAAAATCAATAAAAAAATTACTAAGTGAAAGATCTACGTAAAATTAAGATAATAAATTCTTAAGTGAAAATTCTAAGTAGCTACTTAACTATCAAGATTTTTCCTAATTTGAAGAAATTAGCGTTGTCACTTAGAGTAATAGACCGGAGAAAAACATAAGCGTCCATAACACAAAACAATTGATGGGATTCACATAAATAATTTTAGGTTTTCTGAAAACCCAACTGTAGCTCCGTAGCAGTGCTCATAAAATAGACTTATGTAACCCACACAACATTTTCATACTAATTTTTGCATTTGTCTGACGTCATAAACATGAAATTTCATGCACATAACATACTTTACAGTATTTTCACGCTCTCTCGTCGTGCTATATTAAAATTTTGGTAAAAATTGTCAGCAGTTTTTAAGATCACAATTAGTTTTTATTCGTTAAAAAGCACAATGTTTTTATCTGGTCTATGACTTTATAACAGGTCCATTGTGAACGTCATAAGTGTTAGAATCACACTAGATAATAAAAGTAAAACTTACGTCAAACAAGTTACGATTTTGCTATTAAGTTTCAATGCTTGTGACGTCACTAACTTTTTCAAC